>JACBKR010003616.1:0-28286 GCA_014218235.1 Colocasia esculenta
ACAGTCTAGCCAAGCTCTCTACTGACTGCTTCTTCTTCATAGGCAAGAAATGCGCAGTCTTCGAGAACCTATCTACAACTAACCCAAATCGAGTCGTGCCCTGTCTAGATCGAGGCAAACCGAAACAAAATCCTCTTGATAGCTTCCCACTTCCACACTGGGATTTCCATCTTCTGCATAAGGTCAGATGGTCGTCTATCGCTTGGCCTTCACTTGCTGGCATCTAAACACCAGGATACATAATCTGCCACATCCCTCTTCATGCCAGACCACCCAAAAGGACTTCTCAAATCCTGGTACATCTTAGTGTTTACCCGATGAATAGAGATCGCGATCTATGAGCCTCCACTAACACATGCTCGGGACATCTACCAATCAGGGACACAGACACTGTGATGAAACCTAATCACACCGTCCTCATCACGAGCAATGCCCGCCTTGCCCACTAGCTCTTGGAGTCTAGGGTCGGCTTCTGTTGCTCGATCACCTCATCCAAACCGAGGACCTAAAGATAACTGAGCTATAAAGTCTGGCATAGCGATGGCTCTACTCAGTCAACGCGCAAGCCGCATCCTCCAACATCTTCCAGTCCTGTTGGAGAGATGGTCTCTTCCTACTCAGGGCATCAGCTACGACACATTCGCCTTCCCAGGGTGATACTGAAGTCGAAGTCATAGTCCTTCAAGAACTCAATCCTCTTCTCTGCCTCAGGTTTAATTCCTTCTGGGAGAAATATACTTCAAGATCTTGTGGTCGATGAACACCTCAAATCTGACACCTTAAAGATAGTGCCTCCAGATCTGTATTGCATGAACCACTGCTGCAAGCTCCAAATCATGAGTCAGATAGTTCTTCTCATGCTCCTTCAACTGACGAGAAGCATATGCCACTACCCTTCCTTGCTGCATCAAAACGCAACAAAGGCAAATCCGAGACGCATCCATGTAGATAGCAAAACCCTCTACACCGCTAGGCAAGACTACACCGAGCTGACGTGAGCTTAGTCTCAACAATTGAAAACTACTCTCACACTTCTCGGACCAGACAAACTTTACTCCCTTTCTGGTGAGCTGAGTCAATGGGCATCGATGGATGAAAATCCCTCAATGATCACCGATAGTAACCAGCCAACCCAGAAAACTATGAATCTCCGAAGGGGTCTTGGGGTCTCCCAATCCATAACTGCCTGGACCTTTACTGGATCAACCCTACACCAGCATCGGAGATAACATGCCTGAGGAAATGAATCTCGCGCAACCAGAAATCGCACTTGCTGAACTTTGCGTACAGCTTGTGCTCACGAAGAACCTCTAATACTACCCTCAAATATGACGGTGTGTGGCCTCATCCAGAGAGTAGACCAGCACATCATCAATAAACACTACGACAAAGCTATCTAGATACGGCCTAAAAACCCTGTCCATGAGATCCATGAACGCTGCAGGAGCGTTGGTTAATCCGAAAGAAGAACCAAAACTCATAATGTGCATAACAGAATCTAATGCCGTCTTGGACACATCCTCACTCTGAACCCAACTGATGATAACCAGATCATAAATCAATCTTAGAAAAGACTGATGCATCTGCAACTGGTCAAACAAATCATCAATACAAGGTAAGGGATACTGTTCTTCACTGTCACTTGGTTTAGCTTCCTGTAATCGATGCATAACCTAAATGATCCATCCTTCTTCTTTACAAATAAGACAGTGTGCCCCAAGGGGAAACACTAGGGCGAATAAATCCCTTATCTAGCAACTCTTGCAACTGCTTTCTTAACTCGGCTAACTCCGCAGGTGCCATGTGATATGGAGCCTTGAGATAGGAGAGGTGCCCGAAGCAACTCTATGGTGAACTCTACTCTCTATCCGGTGGCAATCCAGACAAATCATAGAAAGACGTCTGGAAAATCCTGCACTATCTCGATCTCTACAAGAGTAGGTGACTCATCCAGCCTCAGTACTAACACCATGCTGGCAAGAAAGCGTCACACCCGTGTTTACCATGCGCATCGCTTCATGGCAGAGATGACTAACTTTCCTGTCAAGTTCCTTGGAAAGGGATGAGAGAACTCGTCCTCACCAAGAATGCGGAAAACAATCCTCTTCCCACGACAATCTACTAACGCATAGTGCTCCTCTAGCCAATCAGACCAAGAATAGCATCATAGTCCTTCATCTTTAGCAAGAAGAAACACCCTTCTAGGACTCTATCCTCAATGCACACAGGTAAACCGGAATACACTTCCTAGTCATACCGTACCCACAGGTGTGTGTACAGACAACGGGACTTCTAATCCTCAGACTCTACACCTGACTCTAGAGCTAACTACCTAGCGAAATGCTTGGAATGAACGAGTGAGTGGCACCCGTATCAAACAAAACCCAAGCGTGCACACCTAGAAGTAAAACCGTACCTTCGGTGACATGCTCCGCCTACTCGGCATCCTCTCGTGCTAGAGCTAACACTCGAGCTGGGGCTCGAGGCCTTCCTAGTCTTCCTGTAGCTGGCGCTGCTGCTGCTACCACTGCTGGGGCAGGCGCTCCGCGCTGGACTCCCTGCTAAAGTCTCGGACAATCCTTGATCTTGTGCTCGCTGCTTCCGCACTTCAAGCACTTTTCCGCAATCATCCAACACTCTGTACCACCATGTGTCTTCCCGCAATGGGGACACTCCTTCTTCACACCAGGGGAACGTTGAGAAGGTACCTGTGCACTGCTGGTTGTTACTGTGCTGCGGTGCCTGGTACACTGCTTTCTTCTTGTCCTGCCACTGGAACGTAGCTGCAGGCCTCTTCTACGAAGCCTCTTCTTCTCGAGATACTGCTCGCTCCATTTCACCCTCCTGCCTACAAGCAGCACTAAGGGCCTCGTCCCAGGTACGATGGTCGAACGCCACTAGCCTCATCCTCAGTGATGGCTTCAGCCCATCACGAACTTCTTTGCTTTCCCGCACTCGTCTGTCACGATATGAGGTGCATATTTAGATAATTCTGCAAACCTGCCTCATACTCGAGCACGGTCATGGGGCCCTGGGTCAAGGAAAGGAACTCCTGCTCCATCCTGTCCTGGATATGCTCGGGAACGAACTTGGCCCGAAAGAGCCTCACGAACTCGTCCCAAGCCACGTCAATAGCTCCGTCCTCGAATTGGGTACGTAGTAAGGAAGCCCACACACATCAGCTCTCTCCTGTAACACAATCTTCATAAGCACCACCTAAACCATTCTAACTTAACAGGATATACAAATATAAAACTAACACATACTTGTAGCATATAGGTGGCTAAAGCAACCTTATCCTCGTCCGCACACCTAACAGCCCGGAAGATCTTCTCGATCTCCCTCATCCAGCTCTTAGCTAATAATGGGTCGCTCTCCCCCTTAAAAGAGGCTAGCAACATCCTCTTGAATCATTCCATGATGGAAGGTCCACCATGGTCCTGAGCTGGAATTTGAGCCTGCTACAACAAACAATAAGCAACACTATTCAACCACATCACGCCATTAAATAAAGCAGACTACTCTTTGTTTCATTATTCTAACCTGAGCCTCAATTGGGCCTGGAGTGCAGCCTGGGTGTGGGCCTACATCTGCATGGCCTGCACTAGACCCTGCATGAACACTCCATAATCCACTGGCGGTGGTGGGGGAAGTAAGGATTCCTGAGGTGCCGGGACCTGCTGCTCAGCCTGCTCCTCACACCTCTGCTCGCCCTCACGAGCAGGAGCACCGCCACGCCTACCACACGAAGCCATGGCTGCAATAAATTTCAGCCACTATTAGAGCTATGTTAATTTACTCCTAACCATTTTCTTATCTATTTTCCATTCACTATTAATCAATTCTACACATGTGGACAATTCTATAAAGATTTAACATGTAATGAGGATGATGACTTATGTATATTTATGTACTATCTCAATCGGTCGCTCTGATACCAATCTATGCGACGACCCTCTTATACCGGTACGATTATACCAATCCACGTCAGTATAGTGAGTCTCGTCACAGTGGGACATTATCCAACACTAACTACGACTGAGAGAGATGTACATAATATAAATACGAGTAGCGGAAGAAAAGAACTACTATCTTTCATTTCATCATCCACATTCACCATACATGATCAATATAGCGAATTAAAGAGATAATGTCCACATATAAAATTAATTCCGAATCACAAAGCTTGTCCACAATTTCATAATATTTCAATTACAATACCTCAATTACATACTATGAAAGCGTACAATTATGGTGACTCCACGAAGCTACTCTCCTCGCTCGGAGTTACTCTCCGCAGTCTCCTCCAAAAGAGTGGGGTCACCTCTAAACCTGTACGCTGAAGCATGGAATGAGTCTAAAAGACTCAGCAAGTAAACTCCATACATGTCACACATGCATATATCACAAGTAATTCTACTCTCAAATTCATTATCAAACATATGACATGGTGAGACAATAAAATAAACAACCTATCATGGTATTTCTACAACTTCATAACACATGAGACATATTCATGCCATCTCAAAACCAAATACCTACCACATGCTTTCTACTCATCCCTTCACATGAGAGCTAACATTTTACATTTAAGCTAACCGGGTAGCCTTCTAAGCATGGAATCTCACACCAATCTAAAAGAAGAACTCCTAACATGGTTCTACACGTTCTTGTACATGTAAGGCATCATTGAAATATATGAAGTTGTTGTTTTGACATGAACTTAATAATTTCATAACATGAATTACAAATTTTCACTCTAAGACACTTATATCACATGGTCACACATTTACACATTACACGCATATACATGTTCACACTACCACAATTTACACATATTCACATTAGATGCTGTGACACATAGTCCAAACACCATTAGAAGGACACATCACATACACATAACACATAGACGCCACCTAGGCAACACAGTGATGACTCTTGGATTGCGCAGACTGGGAGAAGAACTCTCCACCCTAACCAGTGGTACTTGTCCACCTCCAGGATTTCATCCTAATGCCATAGGATTTTTAACACATTGAACCTTCCCATGGGACTTTCCCACGGTATGGTTCCACAGCCTCTATGGAAGCAGTGTCACACATGACATTTTACACATTCCGATTTTTAACACCCACATTTCATAAGATTTACACATGACTTACATTTTCTCATTCATGCACATGGCTCTGTTTTTCCTAAATCAGAGTACTACTGTTTGACAGAATTTAAACACTTAGTAATTTACACTAATCAGGTTGAAAACACATAATCAAACCCTAATCATGATAGCATGTATTAATAACTCATTTTCACATGGAAATTTCACGATATACTCTACTGTTATCCAAATGACATGAAAACATAACCACACACTTCTTACAGATTCCTGACCTCACATGCAAATTTTCATATTTTTTTGAACTACACAGAATTTATAGAAAATGAAATACTCATTCACATGCCATTAATAATTTAGTTATCATGGAACACATCATAAATGTCAGATTTGATAGTTTACAGACCTGTACCTAATATGCACATCATCACATAAATTTTCCCCCCGAATTTATCTCACATCATACAATTTACTGTGATTTTTACAAGGACCTACACATGCTTTCTATTTTTCAGTCAGAAATTGTAATAAATCATATGATCATGGAAAAATTCCCAAGTTTACAGAGCATCGACTGACATGTATACACATGGTCTAGAAAAATTATGGCATTCAAATTCCTCATGGATCGTTTAAACAAGTAATAGCATAACCAAGACCTTATCTACATGTGGTTCAAATAAATGTATCAATTTACACAATTTGCAGAATTCACCATACTTCCACAACACATTCTATTATCTACATCACATAACATATAAAAATTACACTATATCCTCATACGTAAAACTTCAAAATTAGGTATATAAGGCAGAACAGTTCCTGTTTTGTCCTGAAGACTTAACGGCACTGTCTGGCCGTTCATAGAGCTTAATGGCAGCATCGTCTGCCACCAACTGAGGACCTTAACGGAAAGGGATCTTGCCGTCAAGTTCCTGTCTGTGCAAGAACACAGACCGAGCTCCAGAAAAGGAGAATGTGGGGTTCCAGGACACGAATAAAATCCCATAAATCCCTAAGACCTACTGGACTATACAATGGATCACGGGGATGGGGTTACTTGCCTTTTACAAAATCTCCAAAGGGGTCAAATTTGCTGTTGAAGCTCTCCTTGGGCAATGCCAAGAAGCCCTCCACAGCCTTCCCTCGGTTCTAGGTCGACGTAGGCTGCAACAAGTCGTTGGAGAAGCCTTCCTGTAAGTCCAAATTATCTCCCAGTCGATGTAGATCGCGGAGATGCTTCAGTTCGCCGGATCCAAGCCTCCAAATCTCAATCATTCACATCTCTCTCAGCTAGGGTTTTCTTTCTTGCAAAGGGCCAAGAGAGAGTCTTTCAGGTTGCAAAGGGAGGAAGGTTTATAGGAAGATGGCTTAGGATATCCCGTACAGTCTAATGGGAGGGCTGAGAGCCGTTGGGGACATCTCCCCAATCGGTGAGCTTGCTTGCCCCCGGAATTTCGGGGTCTACTGCGCACAGAGAATCAGAGAAGTACACGTCCACATAGATGGCCGTCTACTTCAGTGTTGGTGTCCAACGACATGGACGTGACTCATCATGGATGTCCTCCATGTTTCGCCGATTTGCTCTTCGGCCAGAGCTTAAAACATGCAGAAAACCTTGCTTACGCATATATTTACATGCCATATATGTAATATGATGTATACACTACTACAACATATAATCAAGCAATATTTGCAACTAATGTACGCATGCATACTTATATACCAATATAACATCGTAGATAAGTATCCACCTACGTATACGTGATTATACATACACATGACTCAACACACAATAAATAAAATGACACAAATTCGAGGGCCTTACGTAATGACTCGATTTGGGTAGTGGTAGATAGATTCTCGAAGACTGCACATTTCTTACCTATGAAGATGAAGCAGTCGGTAGAGAGTTTTAGCTAGATTATATGTTAGTAGTATTATTAGATTGCATGGTGTCCGAAGTCGATCATTTCAGATCAATCCGAGATTTAGTTTGAGGCTATGAAGGGTCTTCAGGATGCATTAGGTTCGGAGTTGAAGCTCAGTTCGGCATTTCATCCCCAGACCGATGGACAGTCCGAGAGGACTATCCAAACGCTCGAAGATATGTTGAGGGCGTGTGTTCTGGATTGGAAGGATGATTAGGAGCGCCATTTACCTCTTGTGGAGTTCGCATACAACAATAGTTTTCATGCGAGCATTGGTATGGCTCCATTTGAGGCATTGTATGGTAGGCCTTGTAGATCTCCTTTATGTTGGGAGGAGACCAGTGATAGGCAGTTGATAACTCCAGAGTTAGTCCGGGAGACTTCGGATAAGGTCCAGCTTATCAGGAACAGGCTTGTTGCGGCACAGGATAGGCAGAAGAGTTTGCCGACACAGGAGGAAGGATTTGGAGTTCGAGGTAGGGAGCATGTCTTTTTGAAGATTTTCGCCTACTCGAGGTGTAGTAACCCAAAAAATTTCATATTTAAAAATTTGAAATAATAAATTTCTATAAAACAAAGTAATAGAAACATACGTACCATTATCGTATGTGCAAGAAACATCTAAAAATTTCGTAAATTGTAAATCAACTCCAAATATTATCCCTAAGTGTTCAACAAACGAATTCATGCAATGAAAAATCCAATTGGCCAACGTACGTCACAATGTGACTAATTATCCAATTAGGAAACTAAGTCGGAAAACCGTTAACATGGAAAAATACACGCCCATAAATTAAATGAACATGTCGAAGAGATTTCCAACATCATGAAAGGATAACCATTATTGGGTTTGGACCAATGGACCTCTCATAGCCCATGAATAAATTCAATATAAAGCAAATACAATAAAAATCATAACTCTATTATTCCCTAATTAAAAAGGGAAAAACCTATAAGATAAATTCCAATAAATAATGGGCTTGGTTAAATGGACCCATTAGAATTTAGTGGTACAAAATAAGGATTTAAAATAAGAATAATGGGAAAATTCCCTAAATTCGTAACTTAAATATTACTTAATAGAAAAGAGACATTTAATGTATTAAATAAGCAATTTGAGATGGAATTGGATTCCTAAACCTACCCCATATGGTTTAACACGAATATAGACCTCAACCTAACCCAAATAGAAGTGGAAAGCAAGGAAGAAAGAAGGAGTTAGGAAATCTCGTAATTAAACAGAAATTTGAGTAGTAGTAGGAATAGGAACCCTTACTAGCTTAAATACTCTCTTAACTCTCCATGGCCGGCCCTGAAACTTTGCTGGGGCTTGCTGGACATGGAGAGAATGCCAAGGAGGTGGAGAATTCATGGGGAAGAAGGCTCTCTCAAGCATCTTCCTTTGTTCTTCAAGTCTAGCCCTAGAAGAGTAAAACGACTAAAGGTAGGCATTCTTACGAGCAAAACTCAATTAAATCATCTGTAGATTGTTCCATACATCAGGAACAAAGCCCTCTTGTTTCACTCTTTTTATTGAGCCAATCTTTTGATCTCTATTTTTGAAATTATGCAAATATGATGAATCCGACCCTTCTTCTTTATTCTTGATCTTCATGTATACTCAACCTCGTGCTCTCAAATTTAACTAGAGTTACTGATGATGTTAGGCATCTTTTTCCCCTAAAAGCCCTAATTTTTATCCATCCTTTGTCACGAATTAAATCTTGCATGATTTCGACAATGTACTGTTGCGTTTAACCTTGACTTGTGTTACAAGTTCCATACCTCTTTGTGGAGTCATTTTTAGACCAAGTGTTCAACAGAGAACTTGTTACCTCATGCGTCTAATTTCATTTGGCACTAGTTTCCCCAATTTTTGTTGACTGTAGTGAGTGTATTAGTCCAACATTACCACTGTGTTAGATTCACACAGTCAGTCACAATTCATTTTATTACCTAGTCAAAAGACCTTTGTTTCTCAATTATTTGCTACTGTAGAAAGTATTGGAAGTAATCTAACTAACAAAGGTGGTTTCACTTGATTTGGATCACCCTAGCATTTGTTTTGATTTTTCAAACCCATAGGTGTCAAACCCAATCCAAGTCGGAGTTGGAAATAGGTAGAAAAAGCAACCCAAACGTCATTTTCAGGTAGCGACGGTCGACACGTCGCTACCATAACGCGGAAACATCATGGTCACGACCCATACCAAAAATCAGAAAATTTTGTGTCTTTTTTCAGAAGGCGACAAGTCATGGTCGCGTTCACTTTCAGAAGGCGACAGGCAATGCGTCGTGTTCTGCCTGTGTCTGCTTAATCGACCATAACCTTTTTTATAGACCTCGGATTGATGAGCCGTTTTCTTTGCTGGATTCCTCATTCAAAAGGCTTCAATTTTCTATATTCATGTGTGAGATTTGAATGAAAAATCAATGAGTTATGACCTTAGGAAGTGAAGGGATGGGATTGTATTTGCCTTCTAAAAGGCATACATCTTGGTTTCCGTCGTTTTGCGTCGTTCCTTGCATGTGTGAGTTTGATCTCTTCTAGTAAGGTTCTAGAAAGTCTTAACTTGTATTTATCAACCCATATCAAAGTTAAAACATGTTTACATAATTTTTAATTGATTTTAAGTTCATGATCATGCTCTCTACTTGCCGATTATCCACTTCTTGCCTTGTTATCAAACTTGCTAAAAACACATGTTATAAATGGAGTCATCTTGAATGATTTAAAATGTAATAACATGACATCTTTCTATCTATGATTTCTGTCACACACGTTCACACACTTGAACATCCATTATGGCTTGACTTGGCACAAAATATCTTATAATGTATCTGGTTATTTATTGCAATAATGTACATTAAATTGCTCTATTTTAAATGAACTTGTCTTCATTTCTCGCGTTGTTTGGGAATACCGTTACCGACGCTCCACTGTTCTAGAATTCCTCTAGAACGTCGGGCACTTTTCTATATACACACTTTCCTTGACTTGGACGAACTCTCCGTCGTATATTCCTTCTGCCAGACTAGTGATCCTTGTTCAAGACCTCCGTAAGTCTCCTCTGTCCATGGATTCCCACATGGTCGACGAGCCGGTTGTACCCTAACACCTATGATATCCTTTAGGGATCAACATGATCCAAACGGCCTTAGTTTGCTCTCGTTCTTACCTTGATTTCATGCCGGACCTCTAGACCTGTACATAATGGCCAGCGGAAAGGTAGTGTATTCCACCTGACTGCCAACACCCAGTGCGCGTGTTGTGCAACTGTTACTATCGTTCTTTACTCGACATTTCACGTGCAATGACCATAAGATCTCATCTATACTCAATTCGCTCATCTATACACGTTCACTCTACTATCTCGTCTATTCATCTCGTACTCTCTTTGTACCTTTGAGCTGTGTGGCTCCTACTGTTTTGTATTGTTCTGACTGTCTAGCGCTATAATGGGTCTTATGACTCTACTGACAAGAATGCATACTGTTCAGGGCACGGAGAGTGTCCGAGGGGCTCCAATCTAGTCCTGGGGGCAGAGAGCCACCTGAAAATACATACAGGGGCTATTGACGGTGTTTTGCATTGCACCGGTTCTGACTATACTGTATTGGCTAGGCATTTGACTATTATCCTTTTAGTCTGAGGAGTTCAGACGTACTGTGATATTACTGTGTTATCACAAACTATTATAATATTAGTCTGAAGAGTTCAGACATACTGTGCGATTACTGTGCTATCGCAGACTGTTACTGAACGGCTACTGTCCTAGAAGTGACTATTTCATATTCTACTAGTGCACCATTGTGCAACCATACACGCTATCTCGTTACACGCTATCTTGTCATACGCACTACTTGCTCTACTTGATACTTGCTATCTTGAGTTATTGTGTACTATCGTGACTTAATCGCATTCAAAGTGCTCTACTCCCTCGTTGTCTAATGACAATAAAAGTGCTATACTCTCTCGGCTATCTATGGATAACCAAAGTGCCATTACTATTTCGATTAACAAAAGTTAATCAAAAGTGCTATACTATCTCGATTGATGAAAATAAATCAAAGTGCAATTTACTCTTTACATGACCATCTACTATCATCTCTTCTTGCTATACATGTCGCTTGCTATTCTTGACAATATCGTTACTTGCTATTGTTGTTGTCATTTTCTATCATGACTTGACTTTAATCATCGTGCCATACTTGATTCATCTACTATCTGACCGTTACTTGTGCTATTACTTTCTCGACTTTACATGACTCGCTCTATAATTACTTACTCGGCCATTTAATGCATTAATTATTTAAAGCCCGCTTGATCCTGAGATTTAAGTCCTACTGGGCGTTTTCGCTCACCCTTCGTTATTTTTATTGTGTCTCAGGTAAGTCAGATAATGACGTCACACACACCAATGGGACGGGACCAGTGTGTGATGAGCGACCTGGAGTGAGTTGATGAAGTTGCCCTAGTACTATGGAGTCTAATAGTTATTGCTTTAGATTTCTTTTCAATGTAATGATGTCATTGAGCCCTAGGTATTGGCTCCGAATTAGTGGTTGTAATAGTATTAGTGATTTAATGAAATGAAGAATTTATTTCAATATTGTTTGTTAGATGCTCTGATGTTTGCGTCTGTATGCGCAAACACATTACCATACTCGTTGTTCACGTTATCCTCGATTTATTCCGCTGCTAATTGGAGGGGCGTGACACGAGGTGTAGTTAGATTTGGCAGGAATAGTAAGCAACTCCTAGATTCATTGGCCCGTATGAGATTCTCAGACGATTGGGCAACGTGGCATGAACTAGCTTTACCCCCGGCTTTAGCTAGAGTTCATCCTATTTTCCACGATCTATGCTCAGGAGGTATGTCAGAGATCCATCGCAATGTTATAGCCATGAGCCAATAGTGATCCAGCCATATCTTTTTATGTGGAGCAACCAGTAGCTATTCTGATAGAAGGTTTAGCATCTCCGAAATAAGGAGCTTGCGCGGTAAAGGTGTTATGGCGCAACTTCTCGCGAGAGGAGGCTACTTGGAGCTTGAGATGCAATGAAGAAGAAATATCCTCAGTTGTTTGAGTAGTGTCGGTCTAACTCGAGGATGAAGTTCTTTAAGGGGGGAGAGGGTGTAAGGCCTAGAATTTTCTCTTGTATAGGTTTTGCTTATGGTAGAAATAGATGTTTGTATGTATAGATATATATGTGTGTATGTAAATAAACTAATTGATAGATTGATGTAAATTTAGACAAGTATACCTATTGTATATATATATATATATCTATCTATCTATCATATATATTATATATATATATATATAATAAATGCATGGATAGTACTATTTTTGATATGTACATTGTATAGATATTATTGGTATGGTGTAAATATGATTTTCTGTAGTTTTAAGTTCTGTGCAGATGACCTCTTGGCGTCAACATGAGGTTGACGTAATGGGAGTCAGCGGCCACATCGATGGACACCAACCCCATATGGCGGCTAGTAATGTTGTCGTTAGTCTCCCAGATCTGTTGCATTTTTAGATCCAGAAACGCCTATGATATTGTCGCCTTGGTTTAGGAACCGTTTCCCAACGGTAACCTAGCATACCCTAAACGCGTCTTCGACCCTAACTCTATAAAAGACCCAGTTTGGGACGTTTGTTGGGTCCTTTGACTCTTTTGTCAAAACCGTAACTATCATGTGCGAAACCTGATCTTTGGACCCATGGATCCGGCGATTGGAGGCTTCATCGGCGTTCTTCTTCAAATGGGGAGGATGTCTAGACATCGAGGATCGTCTTCCTGACTTCGGTGTTCTTCAAAGACCAACACAGAAGCCAAATCGGGGGGACTGAAGGCTCTTGGCTCAGGCTGAGGAGGGCTTCTCCGACTTGATTCGCTGTTTGTAGATTTGTTTGAAGGCAAGTAAATCCTCTTACATTGACCATACGTATGTCTAGTAGGTCCTAGGAATTTTACGGATTTTATTCATGTTCTGGAACCCCCTTCTCTTTCGTTTTTGTGAGTTCTATGTTTTTCTGTAGATAGGAACTTAACGGCAAGATTTGATGCCGTGAAGATCCGAAGTTGGCCGCGGGCTTTGTTGCCGTTCAACTGGTAGGCGCCCACCTTGTGGCCGTTGAGTTCTTCAGGCAGGGACAATATGTCTGTCTACCCTTCATAAATATTTTCAGACTTCTGCATATGAGGATATATTGTAAATTTTATATGTTAGTAATACATCTAAAGAATCATGTTGTTAAAATTTCTGTGAAATTTTGTTGACTGTTTATTTATTAAAATTCTCTGAATTAACTGTCAGACAGGGTTTTAATAATTGTAAATTTCTATTTATGTGATTCGTGTGGAAATTGAGTGTCATAGAATTTCTTTATGATATGTATAGATGTCAATTATACCACGAGATTTAGGAAATTTTTGATGTTCATGTAAATAATTAAAATTCTGAACTATAAAACATTAAGTATGCACAGTTAGTTTTAAATCTTCAATAAAGTGTATGATGCCAAATTAATTCACAAGAATGTATGTAGTATCATGACTGTTGTATACAAGTTTTAGAATAGAGGAATATGTACTTGGCATTGTGTGCATGCTCAATTGATGACTCATAAATTGGGTAGAAGAACATGTTTATTTATCTAAATTGTGTATGACTCCAAAAAATATGAAAAATTATATGCATGATGCTTTAATTGTAAATGGTCTGCAGATAAAATTTCATGTAAATTGTACAACAGTGGGTATTGGATTCATTATTTCATCATGAAAAGATTAATTAGAGCATGTTTAGTGTAATTAACGATAATCTAGTTAATACAGCATGATTTGAATCAGATTATGATTGTTTATCTCTGTAAATAGTATTACCATGCTAGGTAAACTTGTAATATGTGATTTTGCGTGAGCATGGAACATGTGTTTAAAACAAACATATTAAGTGTGTGTTTAAAATGAGAAAAAACGAGTAAATGTGCCATGGGTGACACTGCTACCTTAGAGGGCTGAGGAGCATACCGTAGTAAAGTCCCTAAGGAAGGTTCATATGAGTAAGTGGAAATACCATGGTATTGAGATAAAATCCTGGAGGCGGACAAGTACCGCTGTTAGGGTGGAGAGTGCTTCTCCCGGTTCTGGCAGTAACTAAGATTTATCACTCAAATGCCTAGGTGATAGATATGTGTATGATGTGATAAGGTGTGTCCTTCTAGGGTGGTTCGAACTATGTGTCACGGCATATCTTGAGAATAATGTGATTTTGTATTATGTGAAAATTGTGCATGTATAAATGATCATGTGCAAAAGTGAACAAATGTGATAATTATGAATGGTGAACCAAATTATAATGTGTTTATTTATGTCAAAACAACAGCTTATTGTGTTATAAAAGTGATATGCATGTGGAAAAGTACATAGAAACCATGTTAGGAACATTCTTCCTTTATGTGTAAAACTCCATGTTTTAATTGCCATTATGATACAACATGAATGTGAATTTAAATATTATGTTAAAAATTGTGTAGAGAGCATGTGTAGGCTTATCATTGTGACATGAACAAAACCCTGTACTATGTGTCATGAAAGTGATAGAAGTATCATGTTAGGTTTTTTCTTAAAGATTGTTTAAATCCACGTTCATGTACTATGAAATTGTTAAAGAGTCAAATGCCATGTGATATGTGCTTAATGTATGGGAAATTACTTGCTGAGTCTTTGAACTCATTCTTGCTCGGCGTACAGGTGCAGGTGTCTCTACTTCTTTGAGGAGTTGGTTATAGTGATCAGAGTGAGAGTGGAGACTGCTGTGGAGATAGCGATATTGTACTTTTCACTTCATAGTATGTAATAAAGGAGTACTTGTACTACATTGAATTCATGTAAGTTATTTAGCTGATAGTTGGACAATGTACTTTCTTTTAATTTCCAATCATTAAATAGTAGTTTCTTTTGTACTATATAGACTGTGGATAAATGGGATGATGAATAAGATATTTATTTCATTCTTTTTATCCACTGTATGTGTTCATACTTATGTAATCTCGACCTAATAAATGTGATGGGTAAATGTCCCCCCACCGTGGCAACGCTCTCTATATCGAAGTGGGTTGTATAACCGTAAATATAAGGAGGATCGTCACAGTCGTGGGAAGGATTGTGTGACGGAACACATCGTTCAAACTCATTAACCAGTAACGAGCTTCACCCAACTCTGTCTCCCGCGAACGAGCGTAGCCTTGCAAGGGATATCACACACATGCCCGTGAAAACACAAAGGAACACACTGATATATATATATGATTCACAATGTCACAATATTTACATTGAATTTACTTTGCCAAATTTCAACAAAAGTCAAGTAAGGTACAAGAGCCTGGAGCATACCCCGTGGTACAAAAGGAAATGAAACTACACTGTGGAGGCATCGGCCCAACTCCGCTGCGATGCGGCTATGAACTAGAAGATGGTAGAGAAACCTCCTTCTCTCTTCACCTGCAGGAGTAGGGGTGAGCCTCGCAAGTCACTGGCTTAGTAGGGAAAAATCCCCAAAAACCGAGGGAGGTAACCAACTCAAATACAAAAGCTAGAGGCTACACTAGCAGTTTATAGAGTAAGCTAAGTAGGTTATTAATTGTGTAATTACCACTTACCATTTGCCTTTGACATAAATCAACCTTAATAAGTAAACGACAAAACCACAACTCGGTGTATGCGCTAAAGTAGTGTCCGCCACAATCGAGCCACGTAAACTCGTTCGCGACACCAACAGTTGACTCGCACAAACCACACAGGTCTACCTCTCAGCCTCGCAGCCACGGATGAAAGGCCCAACTGCCGCTTCACTAGAACAAGCCAAACAATTGTGGAGACCAACTAACACCACAGCCATGGGCTACACTGCCGCAGGCCCATGCCTGGCACTTCTAGAGACTCTGGCCTGAGCTCTCTAGAGTGAGGCACTAGAAATAGGACAAGCTGGGGTCCAGTACGTCTACTGGTGTCTGTACCCCCAACCACGAGAGTACTACAAGCGACAAACAACAAACTCACACAAGTCGCTATCCCACTGTCGTCTTTCGCTCAGTCGGATGTACAACTCAAGCAACGGAGTGAGGGTGTCCAGGATAGACGACACAAACCTCGACGGTACACAAGTACCGGGACAAGCCTGAGCACAAAGCCTGGCTCACACAGAACCTGGGGCACCCAACTGAAGAGGTAACCACGGTAGCGTTTGTACCACTCGCCACGCACACACAGGTGTAGCACCCAGAAATTTTAATACATAAAATTTAAATAAATGGAAATAAATAATTTTCATAATATCAGAGTATTTAAAACATACGTATCATTATCGTATGTGCTAAAACACATCGGAAAAATCCGTAAAATTATAAATCAACCCAAAACATATTATAAATGATTCACAAAGAAATTTGTGCCAAGAAAAATCGGATTAGTCATGTTAAAGTGTTTTGTGACTAATTATCGTAATTCATGGATAAGTCGAAAAATATTATCACACATACATGGATGAGGCAGGAAATTTAATAAAAATCATTTATGGACTTGAAATAATATCCTCGAATGACCCATTAGAAATTTGGGTCAATTAAAATCATATGGGCTAGGTTTAAGAGTTATTGTGACCGATTATCTAAATTAGGAAACAAGTTGGAAAACCTTAACACGGAAATACGACGCAACCAAAATTAAATAAAAATGTTGGAGGGACTTCCAACATTATAATTAATGACCCAATATCATAAATGGTCCAATGGACCACATATGGCCCAAAAATCAAAATGAGTTAGAAAATGCATGGAAATTCGTAGCTTTAATAAACTAAAATTAGAAAGAGGCAATTAGAGTTGAATTGGGATGAGAACATGCATTCTTGGAAACCCAAATTCATGCTTAACTATGGGGGGAGGTTTCCTAAAGCCTCACACACTCTAATGGAGGAAGAAATCCTCAAATTAGGAAACTAACAAGTCGAAACCGCAACTCTTCTTTCCTAGTTACAATAGGACTCCTAAACACTTTGGTGGTTAAATACTCTTCACCAAACCCTTGGGGATGAGTTACATCTTTTTGGGGTCGTGTGGAGGAGTTCTTGGTGGCTGGGGAGCAGGAGATCGTCCACACCAAGCTATTCTTCTTCCCCGTTGCGTCTGTTGCGACCTGCACAGATAGTCATTTTGGAGTCGACCAAAGGAGTCAACCATAACCAAACCTTGCAAGGCTATACCCTGGAAAGAGGGTCAAGTCTACTTCCTATCCCAACTGGAATGAACAATTTTCATGCAATATACTGGGTGTAGTAAGTGTCTCCTCCAAGTGGTCTGAACAAAGGTTTTCTAGAAAAATGGGACTCCTCAACTCAGAAAGAAGATTTTCTTGGGCCAACCTTACAAATCATTATCCAATGTGTAGAGCATCAAGTTAAATTTTGTTTCCCACTGATTCATCAAATTCCAATGAGTACATCTTGAGTTATAACATTTTACCAAAGTTGCGCATGATATTCACGTTTACGTTCGTCTTGATTTATCACACATCCAAGGCCGTTTAAAATTATTGAAAAATCATAGTGCATCTATTCCATGTTCCCTACAACTTTCATGTTGAGACTTTTGTCCGAAACGGTCTAGTTTATAAGATATAAGCATTGCATGAATTGCACCGCTGTTTCCTGCATGTTTCCTGCATGTCATGGTTCTAATCATCTCATGATGTCTGTTTAATGGCTTAAAAGTGATTAACCAATTTAAAAACTATAATTATATGAACAGTATTCTAATTATTCTCTTATGACGTGATCATTCATGAAACTTGTGATTCGCTCTTGTTACTGTTCTAGCTTGATTAAAATGATAATTATTATCTTAAATCTTGCAAACCAATGTGTAGTTAAATGCATTGTTCATTGCATGCCATCATGTTAAGTATTTTCCGCAAGTTTGAGATCGATGGATTGTGAATTGAGACACGTACATCACTACACACTTGCACATCTAGGCAGCTCTTTCTTGGGGATTTGGAAGCTCTCTACCAGTCATTCCGAATCGGTAGACTAGCGACCTTTCTCTAAGACCTCCGTAAATCTCCGCTCTCCGTGGATTCCCACATGAAGACCAAGTTGGTTGTACATTGAAGTTCCCTGGAGATAGCGTGCACTTCCTCATTCATCTAGTTCTCGTGAGTGCGATTTACATCTAGACTAAAACCATTATGTAAAGATTGAACTAAAGTATAAATTGTACCGTTATGCTGCCAAATTTATCTCTTGACCATTGTTATCAAAATCATGTTCAATTTCCTTATTACTTGTTTCCATCATCATCATGAACATGACATTACATATGCTTACTTATTGAAATCTCATTAGCCATTATTAATGACTGTGGGTATGTACATTTAAAATTTAAGTGAGATGCTGACTGGGCACGACGAGTGTCCAAGGGCTCCAGTCTAGCCCCAATGACGGAGAGTTATAAATATACTGTTAACCATGGGGTATAATGATTACTTGCGTTGCATCTGCGCTTGGAGTCGTGCGTGTCGTGTTGAATGATAGATACAATAACCATATACACGTGTCCTGGTGTACATTCTTGATGGATCTTTTCTTGGTGTACATTAGTGTCTACGTGCCTGATTAGTTTTACATGATCGTGCTTGTGCGTGCTTGCTTGCTTGCGTGATATGGCCATCCTGCATTAATGCAACTAGTGATATATGTGTTCTTGAAAACTATTGACATCAAGTGAAATCTTGCGTGCTTGTACAAAGTGATCTGTTGCTAGTTCTTCTTGTCATCTTGTTCCAAAATCTTGTTCTATCATAATCACTCTATCTAGCTTGTTTCTTATATCATGTTTTAATGAGTTTTATTCGCACATGCATATCATGACATTCATCGTACTTAAATAGTTCTAAAATATTAATCACTTATATCATTGCCCGCACATTGAGATATAAATCCTACTGGCCTAGTTTGCTCATTCCCTACTTTTAACCAATCTAGATGACTATGAAGTTCAAGAGGAAGAGCAAGTCGAGGATGGGAATGTGTCCGAGTGAAGAGCGTTCCAAATATGAGTCTAGTTATAGTAGTTTGCTTTGAGTGATAGATTCATGTAGTAGGAAGTGAGGAATAAAATGTACTTTTCCTTTTTATTGAGTCTTAGTCCTATAATAGTTTCCATTTGTAATACATTGAGTTGAGATTTAAATACAAGATTAGTTGAGTTCAATATTTGGGCCCTATAATGATGTATGTTGTTATACATCTAGCACGTGCTAGCTAGAGGCTTATTTGCCGACTGTTCACGTCTTGGGATATCGACTCGAATTATTTTCGAATAATTTATATCCGCTGCGTAATTCTCGGGACGTGACAAACCATGTGCACACTGCGGGACCCACGCGAAATCTCACGTCAACCACGTGAACACAGTACACTAACCGCGTGGACACCACACAAATCACATGAACCACCTGCTACCCTCGTTAACAACACGCTAGCCTCATGAACAACACGCTCACAGAACGTTACAGGTGCCATTGCACCGCTTAAACTGACCATACACATAAAATATCGATAATCGAATAATTCTGTCGTTTAAACTATGCACAACATGACCTCTAGGTTGAGGTCGTGACATGAGGCAGTGTCACCTTCAGAATGTGACACAACGATATGTCATGTTCATAACTTGAACGCAACGGGTCAGCCTGTTGCATTCAGAACTTGACAGGGGCTTTGTCGCCATCACAGGCGAAAAACCTAATCCAGGGAACTCTCTCCGGATTACCACCCCAAACCATGCAAACTCTGTTTAATTCTCATTTTACATGCTTTGGTGAATACCCTAACATGGTATCTACTATTGTCAAAGCCAAAAAACAACTATTCATGCATTTCATGCAATCATACGATATAAAACATGTAGAATTCCCCTACCCTTACGAAGAACACGAAGACCAACGAATACCTGCCAAATCGCCCAGCAAATCGCTGCTCCACGCAAGGTCGTTGCAGCGAGAACATGCCAAAAACACCTTCAACCTGCCAAATTGCCGCAGCTCCTCCTCATGGCCGAGCAGAACTGGTTGCAGCTCTGCTTGGCCAAGACAACATAAAAATGCACAGCGGTTGGGAACGTGATGTACCCCTCCGTCGCGACCTGAATGCGACAGTTAGGGCGTCGCCTTCTTAAAGCTGACGTCTGCATGTTGCCCAGCGCGCAACACACAGCGCGCATGCAGACGATGACCACTCAATAGCGGCAACATGAACGTGACATGCAGGTCCATCGCATTCAGATCCTGATGTTCCTCGCTGTCGCGTTCACAGACAGTGAACAGGCTGGTGTTGTGGGCCTAGCCTACTAGCCCAATAACACCCCAAACCCACACATACACCTGAAACACACCACATTGGCCACACAGTGGCCACCTCAACCACCAAACGAAGGATCTGTAAGGATCCGAAAAACTCGCGACGTTACATTACCATCATCTAAAAAGAAATTTCGACCTCGAAATTCAAAACACATTCATGTATTTAAAGCTTTAAACACCACAACAAGTACTATCATCTAAAAAGATTTAAAAACATACTCAACAAATAAGGATACGCTTTAGCCATTTCTTTGGCTAATTCCCAAGTATCCTCTCCTCCCTGCCTATTCTCTCATCTGACCTTTACTAAGTCAATCTCTTTATTTCTTAATTTCTGTGTTTTGCGACATGTGATCTGCATTGGGTATTCTGTCATAGACATGTCCGGTTTCAAGTCATCCTGCTGATAACTGACTATCTATGTTGGATCTTCAATACATTCCTTAACATGGAAACATGAAAAACATCATGAGCATCAGTGAAATCAGCTGGCAAATCAATTTTGTAGGTAGTCTCCCCGATTCTTTCCAACACTTGAAAGGGTCCCACATACTTTGGTCTTAGTTTTCCTTTCTTACTAAACCTCAAAACACCTTTAGTAGGAGAAACTCTCAGAAAAACAAAATCTCTAACTTCAAATTGAAGTGGCCTGCGACGTTTATCTACATAGCTTTTCTGTCGGCTTTGAGCTGTCTACAACTTTTCTTTAATGAACCTGACCATTTTTGTAGTCTGCTAAATTAATTCAGGACCCATTACTTGTCTTTCTCCTACTTCATTCCAATTTAATGGCGTTCTGCACGGCCTACCATATAATGCTTCATATGGTGCCATTCCGATACTGGTGTGATAACTGTTATTATAAGCAAACTCAACCATGCCCAGATGGTGCTCCCAGCTACGTCTCCACACTGAACAACAAGCTCGTAACAAATATTCAATTGTCTGAATTGTTCTTTCTGTCTGACCATCTGTTTGTAGGTGATAGGCTAAATTGTACCTTAATTTTGTACCAATAACTCTCTATAAGCTTCTCTAGAAACCAAAAGTAAACCTGGGATCTCTGTTAGAAACAATTGTCTTTGGGATGCCATACAACGGAACAATTCTGTCCACATAAATTCTTGCTAGTCTGTCCGCTATCCAGGACATACTCACTGCTATTAATCTTCATAGTTTAGTCAATCTATCAACAAATACCCATATTCCATTGTTTCCTGTAGCTGTCCTCAGTAGTCCTACCACAAAATCCATAGCAATGTCATCCCACTTCCACTGTGGAATGGGTAACAATTGTAGTAGACCTCCGGGCTTCTGATCCTCTACCTTTATTTGCTGACAAACTGCATATTTTGCAATGAAGTCTGCTATTTCTCTTTTCATGTGCGGCCACCAAAAATACGTTTTCAAATCATGATACATTTTTGTACTATTTGGATGAATCGTATACCTGGATTTATGTGCCTCTTCTAGAACTCTTTGCTTTACTTCCCTTTCTGTGGGTACATATAACCTACCTCTGAGCCTGACTACACAATTATTATCAATGGTGACACCTTCCAGTTTCACAATCTCTGCTAAGCTTCCATCGATTCTCTAGGCTTCAATAATTTGCCAATACAAAGATGGTTCTACAACATTATTGGCTAGTACTGCTCGCCGCTGACTGCTCGAAACATACAGTGAATTTTCTGTTATTTCCTCATATATTTTCCATTCTTTTATCATCATATGACTCATATATGCCTTTCTGCTCATTGCATCAGCTACCACATTGGCCTTACCAGGATGGTAAGCCAAATTGAAATCATAATCTTTCAAATACTCTACCCATCTACGTTGTCAGAGATTCAAATCCTTCTGAGAAAAGATATACTTCAAGCTTTTGTGATCTGTGAAAATTTCAAATCTTTAACCATAAATGTAGTGTCTCCACATTTTTAAAGTAAAAAAACTGTTGCTAACTCTAGATCACGTGTGGGTAGTTCTCCTCTGCTGGCTTCAATTGCCTTGATGCATATGCTATCACTTTACCATATTGCATTAATACTGCTCCTAGCACTCTTCTAGATGCGTGTAAATCATAAAACCACCACTGCCTGCTGGTAATGCCAATATTGGCGCTGCTATAAGTCTTTTCTTCAATTCCGTAAAACTTTTTTGACATTCACTTGACCACACAAATGGTACACCTTTTCTAGTCAATCTGGTCATAGGTGCTGCAATTCTGGAGAAATCCTGTATGAAATGCTTGTAATAACCTGCTGGACCCAGAAAACTTCTAATCTCTGTATTTGTTCTTAGCACTTCCAACTTCATAACTGCCTCCACTTTAGCTGGATCAACTGCAACTCTCTCTGCTGAAGTAACATGACCCAGAAACTAAATTTCTTCCAACCAAAATTCACTTTTACTAAACTTGGCATACAACTGATTGTCTCGCAAAAGCTGTAATGCAAACCTCAAATGAGCTGCATGCTTCTCTTCAGATGCTGAATAAATCAATATGTCATCTATGAAAACGACTATAACCACAAACTCATAATGCCCATATCTGGTTCTGAATGCTGTCTTATCAATGTCTTCTTCTCTGATCCTTAACTGGTGATACCGTGATCTCAAGTCAATTTTAGAAAACACCTTAGCTGACTGAAGCTGATCAAATAAATCATGAATCCTGGCAATGGACATTTATTCTTTATGGTCACTTCATTTAACTTTCCATAATCAATACACATTCTGAAACTTCCATCCTTCTTCTTACAAACAATACAGTGACTCCCCATGGTGAATGGCTCGGTCGGATAAAACCTTTTTCTAACAATTCTTGTAACTGCTTCTTTAGCTCATTCACCTCTGCCGGGGCCATTCTGTATGGTGCCTTAGAAATTGGCATCGTTCCTGGCTATAATTCTATATTGAAATCCACTTCTCTGCGTGGAGCCAAACCTAGAAAATCATCTGGAAATACATCTGCAAATTCCCTAACCACTGGAACTGCTTTTACTATCTTTCCAGTCTCTACCAGACTCACTGAAGCTAAATACGCTATACATCCCGCATTCAACAATTTTCTAGCTTTAATTGCTGAAATTATAAACTTAGAAGTGTAAAATGGCATACCTTGGAACTCAAATACTACTCCACTAGGGTGACAAAACCTGACCCTCTTCTTTCTACAATCTACCATAGCTCCATAGACTTCAAGCGCATCCATACCCAAAATAATATCATAATCTCTAAATTGCAAAGCATATAATCTGCCTGGCATCTGATTCCCTTGAATCACAATAGGAGCCTCATCTATGTAACAAGAGGTGAGCATAAACTCACCCGAAGGAACCTCTACTACCAATTCACACAATTTCTCTTCTAATGGATGCACCATACATTCCAAAAACTCTTCGAAAATAAAAGAATGAGAAGCACCCGGTTCAAATAAAACTCTTGCTTTTTATTAAATTTGATGCCTCTGCCTGGGCTCGGGTGATGGCTATAACCCAGCCTCTACCTCGCTGGAGTGGTGCTCCTCTACCACGACATGCTGGTGACTGCTGGGGCTGCTGCTGCTACTGCTGTACTCCTCTTTCGTACCCATATTCTCTAGGATAGGGGCAATTGCAGATCAAATGCCCCAACTGATCATAATTCTAACATCTATAGCCTGGTGGAAGTATAGGCTACTTAGCTGTACTCTGCTGAGATTCCTCCACCTCTGGCCTATAGCCACGACCCTGCTGGTACATCTGTTGGTGACCTCCCCCTCGTCCTCTGAATATTTTCTTCAACTTTGATCCACACTTACTGAAACCTAAGGAAGATGGTCCCACTAGCGGTTTTCCTTTGCTAATCCCCGAGGACGGCTGAGGTAGCCGAAAACTACCTGAACCAACCTCTCCTGCCTGACGAGTCCGAACGGACATCTCCAATGTGGCTACTCTCTGGGTTGCCTCCTCTACAGTCCTACACATAAGCGATATCACCACATTCTGCAATTCTGTCCTCAAGCCTCGAATAAAATATTCAACCATCATAGCATTATCTGATGCAACATATGGTGCATATCTGCTAAGTTCCATAACCTCATCTGATACTCCAAAATAGAAGAATTTTCTTGTTGAAGATTCCGAAATTGCTCCCTGTTCGCTTGCTGCACTTGCATTGGGAAGAATGTGTCATTAAATGCTTCTAGAAATTTCGGCCATGTCATAGTCTCCTCTGTCCTGCCTGCAAAAGTGGTATGCATCTTTAACCTCCACCATTCTTGCGCAAAACCCCACAACTGATAGGTAGCCAAAACTACTCTATCTGCTGGAGGACACCTCATAGTCACAAAAACCCTCTCAATCTCATGATTCCAGTGCTCGATTGTGTCTGGACATGCTCCCCATGTATAAGTAGGCGGTTGTAATCTCAAAAATCTTTCAACCTACAACATCGGCTCTTCCACTGCCCTCAATGATGGTGGTAGTGGTACGGGTACAACAAGAGGTACCTCCACTCCTGGTGGTGGTTGAACTGGTGCCACTGGTACAACCTCTTCTATAGCTAGTGGTACTGCTACTAGCGGTACCAGTGCCTGCTAGTCCAGTCTCATCCGAATATTCGTAAGACTCTCCCATATCCTCTCTATCATTTACTGGGTAGACTCTTTTGGTTCATCTCCTCCACCACCCCAATCCCTTCTATCAGCCATCTCAAACTCCTGCACAAACAACATTCCAACCACATACATACCAACAAATCATTACAAAACCAAGGTCAGCTACCAGTAGTGGACTAGTGTAGAAATAAGGCTATGTAATTTCCCAGTTCCTTTATATTTACACGGACCTTGTTCTAATACCAGCTGTGACGGACCACGTCATTCAAACCCATTAACCTGGTAACGAGCTTGACCTGACTTTGCCTCCCGCAAAGGAGTCGTAGCCTCGCAAGGGATATTACACACATGTCTGTGAAAATATAAAGGAACACACAGATATATATATATGATTCACAATGTCACACATATATACATTGAATTTACATAGCAAAATTTCAACAAAAGTCAATTATGGTACAAGAGCCTGGGGTATACCACAAAGTACTACAGGAAAAGAAACTACACTGTTGGAGGCATCGGCCCAACTCCACTGCGATGCGGCTCTGAACTGGAAGACAGTAGAGAAACCTCCTACTCTCCTTCACCTGTAGGGAGTAGGGGTGAGCCTCACAAGTCACTGGCTCAGTAGGGAAACTCCCTCCAAAACTGAGCAAACCAACTCAAATACAAAAGCCAGAGGCTACACTAGCAATTTATAGTGTATGCTAAGCATGATATTAAAGCTGAGAATACCACTTACCATTTTCCGTTGACATAAATCAACCTTAATAAGTAAACAGTAAAACCACAAATCGGTGTATGCGCTAAACTAGTGTCTGCCACACTCTAGCCACGTAAACTGGTTCGCGACACCAGTAACTAACTCGAACAAACCACATAGGTCTACCTCTCAACCTCGCAGCCACAGACAAAAGGTCCACCTGCCGTTCCACTAGAACAAGCCAAGCAACTGTGGAGACCAACTAACACCACACCCACGGGCTACATTGCTGCTGGCCCATGTCTGCAACCTCTAGAGACTCTTGCATGAGCTCTCTAGAGTGAGGCACTGGAAATAGGACTAGCTGGGGCCCAGTATGTCTATTGGTGTCTGTACCCCCAACCAAGAGTGCGCTACAAGCAACAATCAACAAACTCACACAAGTCACTGTCCCTCAGCTGGACGTACAACTCAAGCAACAGAGTGAGGGTGTCTAGGATAGACGACACAGACCTCGATGGTAAACAAGTACCGGGACAAGCCCCGAGTACAAAACTTGGCTCATACAAGACCTGGGGCACCCACTGAAGAGGTAACCACGGTAGATGTTGTACCACTCGCCACGCACACACAAACCATGTGCACACCGCGCGACCCATGTGAAATCTCACGTCAACCATGTGAACATAGTACACTAACCGCGTGGACACCACGCCAATCACATGAACCACTTGCTAACCTCGTAAACAACATGCTCACAATGCGTTACAGGTGCCATTGTGCTGCTTAAACTGACCATACACATAAAATATTGATAATCGATAATTCTATCATTTAAACTATGCACAACATGACCTCTCGACTGAGGTCGTGACGTGAGGCAGTGTCGCCTTCAGAACGCGACACAACGATATGTTGCGTTCATAAATTGAACGCGACGGGTTGGTCTGTCATGTTCAGAACACGACAGGGGGTCTGTCGCCTTCACGGGCGAAAACCCTAATCCAGGGAACTCTCTCCAGATTACCACCCCAAACCATGCAAACTCTATTTAATTCTCATTTTACATGCTTTAGTTAATACCCTAACATGGTATCTACTATTGTCAAAGACAAAAAACAACTATACATGCATTTCATGCATTCATACGGTATAAAACTAGTAGAATTCCCCTACCTTCACGAAGAACAACGAATACCCGTCATTTCCCCTGCTCCACGCATGGTCCTTGCGGCAAGAACACGCCAAAAACACCTTCAACCAGCCAAATTGCCCAGCAAATCGCCGCAGCTCCTTCTCTTGGCCCATCAGAACTGGTTGCAGCTTTGCTTGGCCAAGACAACATAAAAATGCACAGCAGCTGGGAACGCGACGTACCCCTCCGTCGTGACCTGAACACGATGGTTTAGGGCGTCGCCTTCTCAAAGCTGACGTCTGCATGCCACCTAGCATGCAGACGACGATCACTCAGTAGCGACAACAGGAATGCGACATGCAGGTCCGTCGCATTTAGATCGCGATGTTCCTCGCTGTCGCGTTCACAGACAGTGAACAGGCTGGTGTTGTGGGCCCAACCTACAAGCCCAATAACACCCCAAACCTACACACACACACCTGAAACATGCCACATTGGCCACACACTGGCCACCTCAACCACCAAACGAAGGATCCGTAAGGATCTGAAAAATCTGCGACGTTACAGAATGGAGCAGAAGCCCTCAACAAATCTTGGTGGGAATAGAGATATCCTTTGAAATCACACAGAGAGACGTCTGGAATCTATGGGGTTTTTATCACTCTAGGCAAGTCGAACGAGGAGAGAGAGAGAGATGAAATCGATAAGGCATGGATTTCGGGCCTTAACGGCAAGACATAAAGGCACTTTTGAAACGCCAGAGCAATAAATGCAGATAACGACAAAATAGGGGAGGATTACACAAATATAAAGAATGTATTTTGAAACTTTATGGCAACTTTATCTGCAAGAGATAAGGAATTTACTTAACTTCCGACAGGAGGGATAAATATTATTCTGAAATTTATTATTTCAGTTACGTACAGACATATCTATTATAAATTACACATGCCTAATTCCCTTCTAAGAGACATAAATCTCTCTTTAGGTTAAGCTTTTGTAAAGATGTTTGCCAACTGAACTTCTTATCCTTTCGAACTATCTTACTGAACTTCACAAAACTTTCAAAAGTATCATCTTTATGCTCTAAGAAAGATACCCATGTAAATCTTGAATAATCATCTACTATTACAAAACCAAAATTCTTTCTTCCCAGGCTAGTAGTTCTCATTGGTCCAAACAAATCCATATGAAGCAATTCCAAGGTTTGGAGGTAGTTACTACTGTCTTTGATTTGAAGGAGGATTTTGCATGCTTTCCTTTTGCACAAGGTTCACAAACACTTTCTAATCTTGCGTTCATCTTGGCAAACCTTCCACTAGATCATGCTTGATAAGATTTCTAATTCCATCGAAGCTGC
>JACBKR010003617.1:0-28388 GCA_014218235.1 Colocasia esculenta
CAATTGCCACTTCTCTTGCTTGAGCAGATGAGAAATTGGCTTGAGGATGCACCAGGAAGGCAAGAACAGGGAGGAGAACCTTCTAGCCGCCAACAGGATCTCTTGGAGGCTCTGAAAGGGTTCTCATGTGTTGGAGAGCCAATAGGAGGGTATTTATACCCTAATTGCCAGATGTACCCTGGGGGGTCGTGGGCACATGATCCAAGGCTAATCCAACACATCCCTAGGGTGCCACGTGTCCAGGACAAAAGTTAAGTCACAGAGATTCCGGAGTGTGTCGACCTGCCCAAGAGGTGTGTCGACACACTCTCCCAGACTGGAAAAACAAATCCCTGGGAGAGGTCTCTAGTGTCGACCTGAGATGATTCAGTGTCGACCTCATGTCCCAGACAGCAAAACAGCCCTTCTGGGAAGGCTCTCTAGTGTCGACCTGATCTCATCTCGTGTCGACCTGCTTTGGCCATCTGAAAAACAGGCCTTTTGGGAGAGCCATCTAGTGTCGACCTGCTGCATTTGGTGTCGACCTGCTTTGTATCTGAACAGCAGACCTTCTGGGAAGGCTCTCTAGTGTCGACCTACCCTGGACTAGTGTCGACACTAGATGATCTTTTCTTCACATTTCTGCCTTTTCTCTGACACCATGTATCGACACCAAGGATGGTTGTGTCGACACTACCTTTGCAGAAAATGTTGTCCCTGAGAAAATAAACACATAAATTTAGTTAAACATATTATCATGAATATCAATGATAAATGTGCTTGGAAGCATGCTTTTTGAATATTGTAATTTCAGGTGATGTATTTTACATGTTCCAATGGTTATGCATTAAAATCATAACCTGTCATCATCAAAATGTGAGGAGAAATGAATTATATTCACACTCAACCCAACAATTCCTTGTCAACCTTGTCATGGGAGCTGCTATCTTTGAAAAATCTTGGATGAACCATCTGTAATATCCTGCAAGGCCAAAAAGCTTCTAATCTCTGACACTGTCTTGGTTCTTCCCATTTCATTACCGCTTCAACCTTGGCTGGATCAACTGCAACTCCTTCTGCTGAGATAACATGACCCAAGAACTGAATTTCTTTCAACCAGAACTCGCATTTGCTGAACTTGCCATACAACTGGTGATCTTTTAATGTCTGCAAAGTAATCCTTAAGTGTGCTGCATGCTCCTCCTCTGACGCTGAGTAAACCAGATGTCATCAATGAAAACCACAATAAACTGATCTAAATACGGGTGAAATATTATATTCATCAAATTCATAAAGGCTACTGGTGCATTTGTCAAGCCAAACGACATTACCACAAACTCGTAATGCCCATATCTAGTTCTGAAAGTTGTCTTGTCAATATCTTCCTCTTTGATCCGCAACTGATGGTACCCTGACCTCAAATCTATCTTGGAAAGACCTTGGCTGATTGAAGCTGATCAAACAAATCATCTATTCGGGAAGTGGATACTTATTCTTGATTGTAATCAATGGACATTCTCAGACTACCATCTTTCTTTCTGACAAATAGTACTGGCGCTCCCCATGGTGAATGACTGGGTCTGATAAAGCCTTTCTCTAACAGTTCTTGCAACTGTTTCTTCAATTTCTTCAGCTTTGCTGATGCCATTCTATATGGTGCCTTTGAGATCGGCATGCTGCCTAGCTGCAACTCAACTGTGAAGTCTACCTCTCTGTGTGGAGCCAACTCCGGCAAATCTTCTGGGAACATGTCTGCAAATTCTCTAACCACTGGTACTGAATCTACAGACTTACCAGACTCAACTAAACTAACTGAGGTAAGGTACGCTACACACCCCGCATTAATCAATCTCCTAGCCCTAAGTGCAGAAATAATAAGCTTAGGAGTGTAAAAAGGCATACTTTGAAATTCAAAAACTGCTCCACCAGGCCTGCAAAACCTGACCCTCTTTTTTCTACAATCAACCAGTGCCCCATAAGCTTCTAACCAATCCATTCCCAATATCACATCATAATCCTTCAACGACAATGCATACAATCTAGCTGGTAACTAATCCCATGAATCATTATCAGAACCTCATCTAGGAAACAAGAAGTAAGCACGTAACCACCTGAGGGAACCTCTACTACCAACTCACACTGCCTCTCTTCTAGAGGATGTACCATGCTATCCAGAAAATCTACGGAATAAACGAATGGAAGCACCCGAATCTATCAATACTCTAGCAGAAAAGTGAAAGAGTGATAATATACCTTCAATGAGATTGGATGCCTCCGCCTGAGCTCTGGTGATTGCCATCAGTCGACCCCGTCCTCCTCTCTGGTACGGTGTACCTCTGCCTTGCTCTGCTGGTTGCTGATATGGCTGCTGCTGCTGTTGAGTCTCTGTACCATAGCCGTAACCTCGAAACTGCAGACAATTTCTGGCTAAATGCCCTGGCTGACCACAGGTGTAACACCTGAAACCTGGAAAAGCTGCGGGCTGCCCTGCTGTGCTCTGCTGTGACTCCTCCGGAGCTGGCCTGTAACCTCGGCCCTGCTGAAAACCCTGTTGTCTGCCTCTACCTCGACCTCCTCCTCTACAAATCTTCTTCAATTTATTACCCCACTTTGCAAATCCAGACGATGATAAAGCTCCTGAGGGTGCCTTACCTTTGCTGATGCCAGTAGACTGTTGGGGAAGCCGAAAACTACCTGAACCGCCTGCCTGTGACTGTCTTTATCTAGCTCGAACAGTCCTCTCTAATATCGCTACTCTCTGCGCTGCCTCTTCCACCGTCCTGCACCGATAAGTTCCCGTGCTGTAGAGTCCGAAACTGCCCCCTTTTCGCCTATTGAATCTGAACTGGAAAGAAAATGTCGTTGAAGGCCGTCAAAACTCATGCCAAGTAATGGTATCCTCTGGCCTCCCTGCAAACACCGTCTGCATCTTCAATCTCTACTATTCCTAAGCAAAGCCTCACAACTGATAGGTGGCAAGAATCACCCTATCTGTCTGCGAACACCTCATCGTCATAAACACTCTCTCTATCTCATGCACCCAGTGCTCCACTGTGTCGGGGTTGAGGCCTCCTGAGAATGTAGGGGGCTGCAACTGATAACTACTAAATTTTTCGTGTTAATTTCATACATGTAGTTGATTTTAGACAACGATTGTCTATAAATGATGTGCATTTTATTTTAATTGTCATTTCATCCATAAATAAATTTTGAGCATTTCAGTTAAGATTTTGGGTAGATCACATAGTTAGATTTTCATTTAATAATATCAATACTTTTTAAATAGTTTGACTAATAAATTTTTCTCATGTACATTGTATATAAATAAATCATTGATCTTAGATTTTCTTAATCATCTTTTGTAAATATTAGTTTATAAATAAATCAAATTTTAAGTCTTAGCTAAATAAATAGCATTTACCTAAATACCATCATGTCACAAACCCCACCCAATCTTAAATAAATAAATTTAATAAAATAATCCACCTAATCAATTAAATATATAAATAAACATTTTTAACACCTCACCACACTTTTTACCACGAACACATCTGAAGCCTTATTTTGCCCTTTTTAGGAGCCCTGGAGGTGGCACAACAGAAGCTGCTGGAAGCTGGCTCCAGAGCTCTGGCGATGGGGCTTGGGCATGGAGGTTTGATGGTGTGATGGAGCTGGTGCTGCCAGCGGTTGGAGATGGCGGCCAGCTCCCAGGTGCGCTCAGGCGATGGTGCGGCTGGGCTGGTTGTACAGGTGAGGCCGGATCTGGCTGAGGCGCGGTGTGGAGCAGTTGGTTCGGCGATGGCGCTTGGCTGTGCAGAGCTGAGCTGGAGGAGGCCCCGTGCGTGGCTGGCCAGGGCGGATGGAGGCGTGCGACGCAAGGCTTGGGCCAGTCTACTGGCGCGACGGACCAGGTGGCTGGGGCGCGACGGTGCTGTGAAGGTGGGGATGGCTGTTGCGGCTGGTGATGAGGTGGCAGATGGCCTGAGGGGCATGCGGATGTGGTGCGCTGCAGGATTTGGGCGGGAAGAAGAGGCAGGAAGCAGGGAGCCCGGGAGCCTATTTAAGGACCTCAGGTCTCAGAATTAGGGGCTTCGCCAGTAGGGGTTCAAATTTGTTGGAATTTTTTTTAGTTTCTAATTTTTTATGTATTTTTCTTCTTTCGCAGAGCAGTTTCGGACGCTCCAACAAGGTAACTCTTCTGTTTTAGAGTACCAGATGAGGTTTATGGCGCTTAGCCGTTATGCGCCTTATGTAGTTTCAGATAATAATATGATGGTGAGTATTTTATTAGAGGTTTAAGAGTGGAGTTGCAGGATGCAATAGTACCTCTCATGTGCAAGACAGTGGAAGAAGTAGCCCAGAGAGCAGCTGTATTGGAGAGGTCTATTCAGACTCGTCAGGTGGGCGAGTCAGGCTCAGATAGTTTCCGGCTACCGCAGCAGTCAGTAGGTGCAAGTAAGGGTAAAGCACCAGCAGGACCTTCTTCATCAGGCTTTGGTAAATGGGGTCAGAAATTAAAGCAAGCATTTAAAGGCAAAGGAAGAGGATGGGGGAGGTCGTCAGCAATTCAGCAGGGCCGAGGTAGGCCTGAAGTGGAGGGGTCGCAGCAGAGTACTGCCAGGAAGCCTATTACTCCACCAGGGTATCGGTGTTATAATTGTAATCAGCCGGGGAATTGATCTGCAATTGCCCCTATCCAAGAGAATATGGGTATGGAAGAGGTGTGCAGCACCAGCAGCAGCCTCAGCAGTTTCAGCAGCCACAGGCAGGTCGTGGCAGAGGAGCACGCAGCAGCGGGAAGAGGCCGGGTTATGGCTATCACCCGAGCCCAGGCGGAGGCATCGAATATGATAGAAGGTACTCTACATCTTATAATTATTCAGCAAGAGTTTTATTTGATTCGGGGCCTCTCATTCTTTCAATTCCGAAGAATTTCTGGATTGTATAGCTCATCCTTTAGAGGAAAAGCTCTGTGAGTTAGTAGTGGAGGTTCCTTCGGGTGAGTTCCTACTCACTTCAAGCTATATAGATGAAGCTCCTGTTATGATTGAAGGGAACCAGATGCCAGGTCGGTTATATGCCCTGCAGTTGTCAGATTATGATATTATTTTGGGTAGGATTGGCTTGAGATGTATGGAGCAATGTTAGATTGCAGAAAGAAAAGGATAATGTTTTGTCATCCTAATGGTGCAGTATTTGAATATCAAGGTATGCCTTTTTATACCTCTAAGTTTCTAATTTCTGCAATTAAAGCTAAAAAGTTGATAAATGCTGGATGTGTGGCTTATCTAGCCTCGGTAAGTCTGGTAGAAGCTAGTCAGCCAGGGAAGCAGTTCCCGTGGTTAGGGAATTTGCTGATGTTTTTCCTGAGGATTTGCTTGGTTTAGCTCCACATAGAGAGGTGGACTTTACCATTGAGTTGCTGCCAGGTACCATGCCGATTTCTAAAGCTCCATATCGGATGGCCCCAACAGAACTTAAAGAATTGAAAAAGCAGTTAGAAGAATTGTTGCAGAAAGGGTTTATTAGATCGAGTCATTCCCCGTGGGGAGCGCCGGTTTTATTTGTGAAAAAGAAAGATGGAAGCTTTCGGATGTGTATTGATTATAGGAAGTTGAATGATGTGACCATTAAGAATAAGTACCCATTGCCAAGGATAGATGATCTGTTTGATCAGTTGCAATCAGCAAAGTATTTTCTAAAATTTATTTGAGGTCAGGGTACCATCAGTTGAGAATCAAAGAGGAGGATATAGATAAGACAGCTTTCAGAACATGGTCACTATGAGTTTGTGGTTATGCCATTTGGGTTGACCAATGCTCCTGCAGGTTTTATAGATCTGATGAATAGAATTTTTCATCCATATTTAGACCATTCATTGTGGTCTTTATTGATGATATTCTAATTTATTCAGCATCTGAAGAGGAGCATGCAGCTCATTTGAGGTTTACCCTGCAGTTGTTAAGGGATAACCAGTTGTTTGCTAAATTCAATAAGTGTGAATTTTGGTTGAAAAAAATTCATTTCTGGCTGGGCCAGTGTTCCTCAGCTAAAGGAATAGCAGTGGACCGAGTAAAGTGGAAGCAGTGATGAGATGGGGAGTGAGACAATAACTGAGATTAGAAGTTTTCTGGGATTGGCAGGTTATTATAGGCGCTTTATTCAAGATTTTTCTAAGATTGCAGCACCTATGACAAAATTGACTAGAAAGGTGTGCCTTTTGTGTGGTCCGTGTGAATGTCAGAAAAGTTTATGGAATTGAAGAAGAGACTCACATCAGCACCTATATTGACATTACCGGCAGGAAGTGGTGGTTTTGTGGTTTATGCAGATGCTTCAAGAAGGACTTGGCGCAGTGCTTATGCAACATGGTAAGTGATAGCTTATGCATCCAGGCAATTGAAGCCGGCAGAAGAGAATTACCCCACTCATGATTTGGAATTAGCTGCAGTTGTATTTGCCTTGAAAATGTGGAGGCATTATCTGTATGGTGAGAGATTTGAGATTTTTACAGATCATAAAAGTTTGAAGTATATTTTCTCGCAGAAAGATTTAAATCTCCGCCAGCGCAGATGGATTGAATATTTAAAGGATTATGATTTTAGTTTGGCTTACCATCTGGGTAAGGCCAATGTTGTAGCTGATGCCTTGAGCACAAAGGCATATGTAAGTTTAATGATGATTAAAGAATGGAAGTTGTATGAAGAGGTAGTGGAGAACTCCTTATATGTGCCCAGTAGTCAGCGACGGGCAGTACTAGCTGCTAGTGCTATAGAGCCGTCTTTGTATTGGCAGATTATTGAGGCTCAGAGAGCAGATATAAGTTTAGCTAAAATTGTAAAATGGAAGAGTTACCATTGATGATAATTGTGTGGTCAGACTCAGGGGCAGGTTGTTTGTTCCAGCAGAAAGAGAAGTAAAGCAGCGAGTGCTGGAGAGGCTCATAAATCTAGGTACACTATTCATCCAGGTAGTACTAAAATGTACCATGATTTGAGAAAGTATTTCTGGTGGCCTTATATGAAGAAAGAAATAGCAGAGTTTGTTGCAAGGTGTGCTATCTGTCAGCAGATTAAAGCAGAGCATCAGAAGCCTGGAGGTTTGTTGCAACCGTTACCCATTTCGCAGTGGAAGTGGGATGCTATTGCTATGGACTTTGTGGCAGGTTTACCCAGATCGAGTTCCGGGCATAATGGAATATGGGTATTTGTTGACAGATTAACCAAAGTGTGCAGATTAGTGGCAGTAAGTATGTCTTGGACAGTGGACAGATTAGCAAATATTTATGTTGAAAGAATTGTTCCACTGCATGGTATTCCGAAGACTATTGTATCTGATAGAGATCCAAGCTTTACTTCTGGTTTTTGGAGAAGTCTGCGAAGAGTATTGGTACTGAGCTGAGATATAGCTCCGCTTATCATCCCCAGACAGATGGTCAGACAGAGAGGACCATCCAGATGATTGAGATATGTTGCGGGCTTGTTGTTTAGTTTGGGGAGGTAGCTGGGAGCATCATTTGGAGAATGGTTGAGTTTGCCTATAATAATAGTTATCATACCAGTCTTGGGATGGCACCGTATGAAGCTTTATATGGAAGGCCATATAGAACCCCATTGAACTGGCATGAAGTGGGAGAAAGGCAATTAGTGGGTTCTGAATTGATTCAGCAAACCACAGAAATAGTGAATCTTATTAAAGAAAAATTACAGGCAGCTCAAAGCAGGCAAAAGAGTTATGCAGATATCCGGAGGAGACCACTTCAGTTTGAAGTGGGAGATTTTGTTTTCTTGAGAGTTCCCCGAGTAAAGGTATTATGAGATTTGGTAAGACTGGAAAGTTGAGTCCGAGTTATGTGGACCCTTTCAAGTGTTAGAAGGATTGGGAGAACAGCTTATAGGCTAGATTTGCCAGCAGATTTTGCAGATGTACATGATATATTTCATGTCTCTATGTTGAGAAAGTGCATTGAAGATCCAGCTCAAATAATCAGATATCAAGGTGGTGACCTGAGGCGGATATGACTATGCCAGAATATCCGGTGTAGATCACAGATCGAAAGATAAAGAAGCTGAGAAATAAAGAAATTGAGCTAGTTAAAGTGAGATGGGAAAATAGGTTGGGTGGTGAGGATACCTGGGAGTTAGCCGAGGAATGGCTAAAGGGTATCCCTATCTGTTTGAATAAGCCTTTGTATTTTCTTTTTAGATGATAGTGCTTGTAAAAGTGTATATGTTTAAGTTATTTAACTTTGAGTTGTGTTATGAATTTCTAGGTCGAAATTTTCTTTTTAGATGATAGTAATGTAACGCCGCGTGCTTTTCAGATCCATGCGGATTATGTGAGTAATGGTTGTGATGGCCGTTGTGAGGCCAGTGTGAGTTGGTTGTGTGAAATGTGTGGTTTTGGATGTGTGGTTTGTTCAGGTAAGATGCAGATTTGGTCCTGAAATGGAATAGGACCTGCTGCAGTTGAGTTGGAGTTGGCGGCCAGGGGTGGCCGTTGACTTGTTGGCGTCCAGTAAGGTGCCGTTGACTGCATGAACTTGGCGGCATAAGATGTGGACGTTATGGTGGAGTTTCCCTAGGCGGCAGAGGGGTTGACGCCAACCTGTGAATTCTGCAGGTTATAGGGTCACCCGAGAGCAGGTTTTCACCTGTTCTCTCTTCCCCTTGCCCCAGCTTCATGCCCCCGTGTCCTTAAAGCTTCCAACAGGTACAAGAGAGTGGTTGGAGGATCGTGGGACGTGTGGCGTTTCCGAATCGCGCGAGGAAACGCCGTGGCGTGGTGCAATTGCCGTGGGAGCTCACGGAGGGTTCGGTGTGAACCGGAGAATTCGGAAGGTTTAAGCGTGTTCTGAGGTAGGAACGAACCCTATTAGCTCCGTAGGATCATTAAAACACGACTTAACCACATGACATCATGTTTAATACATTTTCGGATTAAGTTGCACCATGTGGGAATAATGGGTGTTCTGATGAATTTAAGTAGTAAAGCATGCTGTTATAGTTTAATTATAGTGTATGGATGTTAGAGGAACTATTCTGCATGTCTTTCCGTTGTTTTAACAATTGTAAAACCTGTAGGATCGGTTTAGGGTTTCTGCAGGAATAGAGGCTGAAGATATTGGCGTCAACATCGTTTGTTGCCAAGATCATCAGCTGGGATACACGGCCATATCCCTTGCCGTCTACTTCCCATAAGCGGCAGTCGATGTTGCCACCAACCTGTGTATAAGCAGAACTGACCGTTTATGGTATTTATCGATAATGAGTGGTGCGTTGGCACCTGAGGTGCACATGGTTTCTGTGTTTAGCATACGGGGTATGCAGTTAGTTACTCACTTTCGAGGTTGCGTGTTGTTCACGCGAGTTCAGTTGGGTTCACGTGTGGTGGACCGTTGTGACTTGAGGTTTACGTGAGGTTTCACATGGTTTGTGTGTGACGTGCACGTGGTTTTGTGTACGTGGCAACTAGTACGACGCCTACCGTGGTTACCTCTCCAGTTGGGTGCCCCAGGTTCTTTGTGAGCCAGGCTGTTAGCTCGGGGCTTTGTCCCGGTACTTGTGTTGTACCGTCGAGGTCTGTGTCGTCTGACCTGGACACCCTCACTCCTGTGCTTGAGTTGTACGTCCGGCTGACGGAAAGACGACATGGGACAGTGACACTTGTGTTTGTCTTTAGTCACTTGTAGTGCGCTCGTAGTTGGGGGTACGGACACCAGTAGACGTACTGGACCCCAGCTAGTCCTTTTCCAGTGCCTCACTCTAGAGAGTTCCGGCCAGGATCTCTAGAGGTGCCAGGCATGGGCCTGTGACCGTGTGGTCCGCAGGTGGTGGTGTTTGGTTGGTCTCCACAGTTGCTTGCCTTTTTACGTGGAGCGGCAGTTGGACCTTTCGTCCGTGACTGCGAGACTGAGAGGTGGACCTGTGTTAGCTTGTCCGAGTCAGTTTCTGGTGTCGCAAAACAGTTCACGTGGCTCGTGTTTGCTGTCTCTACTTTAGCTTGTACACCTATACTGGTTGTCGTTAATTATTACAGTTGTTTTTCGTAGTCGGCAGACGATGAGTACTTTTACAGCTTTTATATCCTGCTTAGCTGTTCTATAAATTGTTGGTACTGTTTATTGCTTTTGTACCTGTGTTTTTGCTTTGCTCGGTGTTGGGGGAGTTCCCTACTAAGCCAGTGACTAGCGAGGCTCACCCCTACCCCCCACAGGTGAGAGCGAGGAGGACGTTTCACGACCGTCATCCAGTTCAGAGCCGCGCCGTAGCGGTGCAGGGTCGGTAACCTCCAGCTGTGTAGTAGCAGCTCCAGTAGTGTAGTGTAGTTAGTTGTTTATTTTCTTCAGTTGTACCTCGGGGTATGCCCCAGGCTCTTGTACTTCTTTTCAGTTTTGTGGAAATAGCTATGTAACTTGGATATATATATATATATATATATATATATATATATATATATATATATATATATATATATATATATATATATATAACGTGGTGTGTTCCTTTGTGTTTACACGGACTGTGGTTTGGTATCCCTTGCGAGGCTTCGGCCCGTTCGTGGGAGGCGGACTCGGATCAAGTACGTTATTGGTTTAACGGGCTTGGCCGAGGCGTTCCGCCACAATTAAGATCCCCACCAATAAAAATTTTCTCTTCACTAGAGATATTTGGATCAATCTATCAATAGCTCCCAAAATTGCCTTTTAATGCTCTCTTCTAAACCCACTTGTGGTGCATATGCACTAACTACATTCAAAGTAACCTCACCTACGATAAGTTTTATTAAGATAAGTCTATCTCCTAGTCTATTAACTTCTACAACTTTATCTTTTAAGTCTTTTTCTATTATTATGGCCACACCATTTCTAGAGTTACTAGTTCCAGTATACCAAATTTTATAACCATCAATTATGGCGTCGCTTATGGGGGACCCTAGCTGGCCCTAGCTCACTTATCATTCCATCCGGGTTCCGATGAAATGCGTCGCTTCCAGGGGACGCCCTAGCATTAGCACAAATATTTAGATCTGAATTCATGTAAGGATTTGACATTATTTTACTGCTGGCTGTCAACCTAATGCAAACCCTCCTCCTTTCTCACCCGGGCTTGGGACCGCTATGGCGGAGTTTAGACTAGCTGAAACCGAATGTAGCAAATTTGTCAAGGCTAATAGGAGAGATGTGATTGGTTTTCTCCCTTCCCCTTAAGTAAATTGTGAAGGAAGTGAAGGCATGTGATCAAGGAACCTGACTGTTCATTCTTCCATAAAGAGGAAAAGAAAGAAAAAGCAAAAAAAAAAAGAAGAAGCAAAAGCAAAAGCAAAAGAAAAAATTATCCATGAAAAATGCCCCGGATCTGAGTAAAGTTGGACTCGCTACTCTTGAAAAGTGATGGGTTGTGCAGCATTATGGATGAAAAAGAAAAAAATTCTGAGTGCACAAGTGTAAATAAAGAGGCAAAGTCCTCAGCTCAGAACAAAATAATCCTCAGGAAGATGGGCAGAATGGAACTGAGAGAAACTACCCGATCTGACTGAGCAATGATCTTACTCCACACTTCCTTTCTTCTCCATCGAATCAATCTAATCTCAAATACTAGCTGAGATAGAGGAGCTCCAGGAGGGCTGATGTGAACTCTCAAGTGAGCTATCAGTCGTGCACTAATTTTTTACCATAAGCCCTTACAATTAGGAAAGACATATCTCTACATTAATCTTTTACATGACGACTGCTTAGCATGAGACCTTACATCTTCTAGTCCTACATTTGGAGTAATTTTTATTGCTAAGGCACTAGCAATGTTCAAGTAGGGGGAGTGATAACTACTAATTTTTTGTGTTAAATTTCATACATGTAGTTGATTTTAGACAACGATTGTCTATAAATGATGTGCATTTTATTTTAATTGTCATTTCATCCATAAATAAAATTTTGAGCATTTCAGTTAAGATTTTGGGTAGATCACATAGTTAGATTTTCATTTAATAATGTCAATACTTTTTAAATAGTTTGACTAATGAATTTTTCTTATGTACATTGTATATAAATAAATCATTGATCTCAGATTTTCTTAATCATCTTTTGTAAATATTAGTTTATAAATAAATCAAATTTTAAGTCTTAGCTAAATAAATAGCATTTACCTAAATACCATCATGTCACATACCCCACCCAATCTTAAATAAATTATTTAATAAAATAATCCACCCAATTCAATTAAATAAATAAATAAACATTTTTAACACCTCACCCCACTTTTTACCACGAACACATCTGAAGCCTTATTTTGCCCTTTTTAGGAGCCCTGGAGGTGGCACAACAGAAGCTGCTGGAAGTTGGCTCCAGAGCTCTGGCGATGGGGCTTGGGAATGGAGGTTTGATGGTGTGATGGAGCTGGTGCTGCCAGCGGTTAGAGATGGCGGCCAGCTCCCAGGTGCGCTCAGGCGATGGTGCTGCTGGGCTGGTTGTACAAGTGAGGCCGGATCTGGCTGAGGCGCGGTGTGGAGTAGTTGGTTCGGCGATGGCGCTTGGCTGTGCAGAGCTGAGCTGGAGGAGGCCCCATGCGGGGCTGGCCAAGGCGGATGGAGGCGTGCGACGCAGGGCTTGGGCGGTCTGCTGGCGCGGTAGACCAGGTGGCTGGGGCGCGATGGTGCTGTGAAGGTAGGGATGGCTGTTGCGGCTGGCGATGAGGTGGCAGATGGCCTGAGGGGCATGCGGATGTGGTGCGCTACAGGATTAGGGCGGGAAGAAGAGGCAGGAAGCAGGGAGCTCGGGAGCCTATTTAAGGACCTCAGGTCCTCAGAATCAGGGGCTTCGCCAGTAGGGGTTCGGAATTTCGTTGGAATTTTTTTTAGTTTCTATTTTTTAATGTATTTTTTCTTCTTTCGCAGAGCAGTAGGAGAGTTGGCAATTTTAGGCGTCTCTCTAGTTTCTTTTCTTCGACAGTTCAGAGTTGGCTAGTTCAGTTTTTGAGTTTTCCCTGTCATTTTTTTTCTATGTAATCTTCCTTTCTTCAGTTCTGTAAGGAGCTTAGCCAGTGAGATGCTTTGATTTTTAGTACTTTCTGCCATTTTCTTTTCTGTATTTTTCCTTTGAGCAGAGCAGTGAGGGAGACAAGTTGAGATGTTTGGGGGTTCTCTTGTTCAGATTTTAGTTTAATTCCTTGCCATTTTCTTCTGTAATTTTTCTTTGAGCAGTTCTGCAGAGCATCTGGGAGGGAGAGCTATTTGTTTTCTTTTCTTGGTTTGATATGAGAGTTGGAAGAGATGGATATGTTCTTGGCTTGTGTTGTTCTTTCGGAGGAGATCGTATTTTTCTTTATATTTCTGTTAAGCATTAGTTCGATTTATGTGGAGTTTTAGTTTCTTTCTGTAGCTTTCTTTGTTGGGTTGAGTGTATATTCATATCATTTCTCTCCTATTTTGATGATGACAAGAGGTGTTTTTAAAAGCAATTTAAATGAAACATGTCAAAAACATTATACCTGAAGTCAATGTTCAAAAAGCAATGTTTCAAATCACATTTATCATTTATGTTCATGATAAATCATTTCACTAATGATATATGTGTTTAATTTTCAGGTACAAACACTTTTTGCAAAAGAAGTGTCGACACACCCCACAATGGTGTCGACACAACACCTCAGGCTCAAAGGCAAAAGGTGAAGAAATGCTAAGAGTGTGTCGACGCTAGTCCAGAAGTAGGTCGAAACGAGTTGCAGATTCCAGGATTTACACTACCCAGGTCGACGCACTCTCAGGGCAGGTCGACACTGGACTCAGTTCCCAGAACAGCCTGTTTGCAGAATTGGGACAGCAGGTCGACACAGGACCAGAGCAGGTCGACACTAGACCCCGTTCCCAGAACAACCTATTTGTGAATTGGGACAGGAGGTCGACCTCACCACTAGGGCAGGTCGACACAAGATCCGCTCCCAGAACAGCCTGTTTTGTTAATTGGGACAGCAGGTCGACCTCACCACCAAGACAGGTCAACACACTACGGAAAGATTCCATCCTAAGATGGATGTTTGCCACGTGTCAGCCTAGGGCGATGGGGTATCAACCTAGAATCGTGTGCCCTTGTACCCAAGGGTATCTTTGGAATCTTTTGGGTATAAAAGGTCCCTAATCAGCCCCCCATCACATCAAGAGAGACCCAACTAACTCTTAGAGCCTCCCGAAAGTTTCCTGGCGGCTACAAGAGGTCGTCTCCCTCCTCTGCTCTTGTGGTGCTTCCAGAAGACCATTCTCACCAATTCAAGTGTGAGATTGGATTGTGATCCCTGTAGAAACCTCTGAAGCATCCCAAGGAAGCAGATCCAGTAGAAGCCTTCGTTGGGAAGAATTCAAGGAAGATTCAACAATTCCAAAGTGCAGAGCATCTGTTTTGGACTTCAAAATTGCAAGCCTCTTCCCAATCCAAGCTTCTACAAGGAGTACACTTGAAGAACGAAGTATTTAATACAATTCATTGTACTTCTGTTCCTCTGAGACATCTTTTGAGATTATGCAAGTGCTTCTGCATAGCTCTCATTAGTGCTCTCATTTTCGACTAGATCTGTTGCTAGAAGGTCTATGTCTTGAGTTGGTGTCTAGCAAGTCTTGTGTGAGCATTGTGCTCAGGTTGTTGTGAGCCGTTGTGCTCATTTAAGTTGTCTAACTCAAGGTTGTGTTGAGCAGTCTTGCTCAGTTGTTCTAGAGTAGTCTTACTCTAGAAGTTGTGTGAGTTGTAAGCTCTCAAGTGTTGGAGTTGTCAGGCTCCAGTGGGTGTGTTACCCAGTTGTTTTAGTGAATCCTCACAGGGTGTGAGGGTGGATGTAGGAATCACTTGGGTGATTTCCGAACCACCTAAAAATCCTTGTGCATTTGTCTAATTGTGGTTTGATCATTTCATCCGTTAGATGCTTGCTTAGGATTGGTTAATATTCACTTAATCAACTTGTTTCACATCTATTTTTCCAACTCACTCAAATCTCTTCAGATCTGTGGTTTTTCACTGACAAAATTGCCTCTGATTCAAAAGTGTTTTTAAACTGTTTAAGCTTCCGTAAAAAGTGGCTTAGATCTATTCATCCCCCCCCCCTTCTAGATCTTTTCCACACCTTCACTTCGATCCTTCATTCTTTCTGTAAGCAAGCATTGGTTCAGATTATTTTTTTGGGTTTTCCTAGTTAATTTTTCCTATTTCTGTTCTTCCAGTTCAAGAGCTTGGTCAGTAGAAATTTGTAGAATTTGATGTCTTCAGGCATCCGAGTTGAAGTTGTTGGAAAATTTTCATTGTTGTCATTTTATTTCTGTACCTTTCTTTCTGTAAGCAGGGAGGGAGATAGGTTTGCTGGTTTGATTTCTTTGAGATGTTGTTTCTTGTTTCTTTCTGTTCCTCCTGGATTCAGATATTTGAGCAGTGTAGTGCATGTTTCTTTCAGATCTAGGAGGGTAGACATGCAGTTTGGAATTCCAGTAAATTTTTAGTTCAATATTTTTGTTCTTCCATCTGTTCTGTGCTGCTGTAAGGAGAGTTCAGATCGGAGAGTTGAGATTTCCATAGGGGTTTTAAGTTCTGCAATTTTTAGGTTTTTCCTTTCTCTTGGTTCTGCAGTTCAGAGGGGTACATTGGTTTGATAATTCATTTGCATTGGGCTGTGAGGGTACATTGGTTTGATAATTTCATTTGCATTGGCTGTGAGGGTATATTGGTTTGATAATTTTTTTTTGAGATTTGTGTTATGTCGCCATTCTATCTCTTTGAATTCCAGATCAATTCAAATTTAGAACTTGCAATTGTGTGTAAATTTCTATTTTGGTTCGATCGGTCGGAGAGTGAGATTGTTCTTTGACTAGCTTTAATTGAATCTATTCATCCAGTGATTTGAGAATTGTTAGTTTAGATTTCTGTTCATCTATTTGATCCCTCAATTGAGAGGGTACAGTGATACCAAGTTTCTTTAATTTCATTCCACTTGTTCTTTCATTAAGTTTGATCTGTCAAGGTTGTGTGGGATTAGATCAGCGTCATTTACATATTCACTTTAAACGCATTGTCGATAGAGATTTCAATTAAAGTAGTTTAAATCAAGTTCTATTCGGCTCTCCGTGGATATAACCTGTGCTCACCATTTTACTAGTTCATATTTGCTATTTTAAATTTGTGAGTCAGTTTAGAGGAAGTGCGCATCTTGACTTGTGTGAGGAACTCTGGATAACAAAAATGTACATCTAACAACAATGTCGCGCGTTCAGCAACCTCAAAAACCTCTCCACAAGTGCCGTTGGCTCCTCTGCACTAACTAGCCATGCTGGTACTGCTGGAATATGGGTACTACAGGGGGTACCTCTCTACTCCTAGGGTGGAACTGGTGCTATTGGCACTGCCTCCTCTACAACTGGTGGTACCGCAGCTGCTAGCTATACTGGTTCCTTATGGTCCAACCTCGTCCGAATATCTGTAAGACTTTCTGATATTCTCTCTATCATCCGCTGCGTAGCATCCTCTCCCGACTCATCTCCACCTCCTCTCCAATCCCTTATGTCTGCCATTTCTGATCCTGCACAAACAATATTCCAACCACACGTATACAACTAATCAATACAAAACTAGGGTCAACTACCAGTAGTGGGCTAAAGTAGAGAATAGGCTATGCAAATTTTCAATCCTTTATATTCACACAGACCTTGCTCTGATACCAACTGTAGCGGTCCTCGTCGTTCAGACTCGTTAACCTAATAACGTGCCTGATCCGACTCCGTCTCCCACGAACGAGCCGAAGCCTCACAAGGGATATTATTCACAAGTCCGTAGAATATAAAGGAAACTGCTCAATATATATAAGATTGCCATCTCACAAATATTTATATGAAATATACATAGCCATTTCTCAACTGTAACCAGACACAACTACAACAACAACCTGGGGCATATCCCGAGATGTACAAAGAAAGTAGATTACACTGCTGGAGTGTAGACCCTGCTCCGCTATGGTACGGCTCGGAACTAGACGAAGGATGAGAAGCCTCCTGCTTTCCCTCACCTGAAAGGAGGAGGGGTGAGCTTCACAAGTCACTAGCTCAGTAGGGAAAATTCCCTAGAAACCGAGCAAATCAAACTCACAAGTAACAACAGCAGGAAGCTACGCTAGCAATTTATAGAGCTATCTAAGTAGGATATTAAAGCTGTAAATTTTACTTACCACATACTATTAATAAAAGTAGCTTTAATAAATAAATGGCAAACCACAACCAGGTGTACATGTTAAAGTAGGAAAACACCACACTAGAGCCGCGAAGACTGGTTCGCGACACTAGCTACTGACCTCGACAAACCACACAAGACTACCTCTCAGTCTCGCAGCCACGGACGAAAGGTCCAGCTGCCGCTCCACTAGAACAAATCAAGAAACTGTGGAGTTCAACCACCACCCTACCACTCCTACGTCACTGCTGCAGGCCCATGCCTGACACCTTTAGGATTCCGACCCGAGCTCCCTAAAGGACACTGGAAAACAGGACTAGCTGGGGCCCAGTATGTCTACTGGTGTCCGTAACCCCCAACCATGAGCGCGCTACAAATGACAAAACACAAACTCTCACAAGTCGCTGTCCCACTGCCGTCTTTCCCTCAGCCAGACGTACAACTCTACACAAGAGTGAGGGTGTCCAGGAAGATGACACAGACCTCGACAGTACACAAGTATCGGGACAAGCCCCGAGCACACACGTGCCTGGCTCACACAAAACCTGAGGCTCCCAACTGAAGAGGTATCCACGGTAGGCGTCATTCAACTAGCCACGCACACACAAACCATGTGCACACCACACAAATCTCGTGAAACCCCACGTCAACAGTGTGAACATCACGCCAACCACGCACACAACACACTCCCCAAGCACTATTGGTGCCACACACCACTTACCATTGCCATTCACAACGATTCAAGATAATTGGATAACCACGCTAGCATGCACAGAAAAAGCCCCTCGGACCTGTTGTTGCGACGGGGTCCCATGTCGCCTTCTGAACGCGACACCCCGATATGTCGCGTTCAAGAACTTGAACGCGACAGGTCGGTCTGTCGCGTTCTGAACGCGACAGGAGGGTCCGTCGCCTTCACAGGCTGGAACCCTAATTTGGGAACCCCTCACCGGATCACCCCCACAAACCCTGTAAACTGATGTTTTCATCCATTTTTCATGCTTTAATGAGTGTCCTAGCATGGTATCTATGATTTGTAAAGCAAATAATGCGTTAAACACGCCACACACACAATCCATGGATCAAAACGAGGTGGAATCTCCCTACCTCTGCGAAGAACGAGACCCACACGGCGTTTCCCCGCTTCACGCAACGACCTCGCGGCGAGAACACGCCAAAAGCACCTCCAAAACGTCGGATCGCCCTTCACCACTGCGAAATCTCCTTCCCTTGCTGAGCAGAGCTTGCAAAAGCTCCGTTCGGCCAAAACCTACTTAAAAATGCAGCTCGATTGGGAACATGACGTACCCTTCCGTCGCAACCTGAACGCGACGTAGGAGGCTGTCGCCTTCCCACTCATGACGTCAGCAAGCCGCCCAGCATGCGACATGGGTGCGCATGCAGACGACGACTCAAAATAGCGGTTCCATGAACGTGACACCCAAGACCGTCGCGTTCAGAACACGACCTCCTCACTGCCGCGTTCACAGACAGTGGACAAGTAGGCGCTTTAGGCCCAACCTGTCGACCCACTACGCCCCGGAAACCTACGCGAACACCTGCTACAACACTGATGGGCCACACATGGGCCTCCATAATCATTAAGCCATGATCCGAACGGTCAATACGCTACAGTTTACCTTTTTCCCACGAAGAAGCAGCAACCGGCGCCCGCTCCACCAAACACAGGGAAGTAGCAGCTAGGCTCTCCTGCGCCAGGCCGCTCCACCGAAGCAGCACCGTAGGTACGTAGGTTTTCCTTTCTTGTTTTTCTTAAACTCCTCCCTCCTCCTCCCGTTCATATCTGTCCCCCCCCTCGCGAAGCAGCAGCATAGCCTATGTATGTATTTTATTATTATTATGTTTTTTTCAAAAACTCCCCCCCCCCCCCACCCCATCGAAGCAGTAGCGTCCTACGTAGGTAAGTTTTTTTTTTTCTTAAACTTGCCCCCTCCCTCCCTGTTCACATCCGTCCTCCCCCCCCCTGCTTAGTTAGTTTTTTTTTTCTATTAAACTCCCTCTCCCCCCTCCCTTCACATCTGTTCTTATGATACATAAAAGCAATGGAGTTGGCCCCACTCCCCCACTCTCCACCGAAGCAGCAATGTGCTTAGTTTTCCTTTTTTCCCTTAACCTTCCCCCCCTCTTTCACATCCGATATATAAAACACAATAGAGTTGGTGGAAGAAAATACTTTTAGTAAATTTTTGATATTTTGCACCAACATGTAATCTGATTTGTGGAAAGAATTTTTTTAATTAATGAGATCTATAGATCCATCACTTGTATAAATAAAATTATTATGATAACATTAAATTTCACTATTTAAAGAGACATTTAGCATTACTTAGAATATTTGTAAATATTTTGAGAAAATGATATTATTGGGTTTAGGAATTTCTCTTGTCTTGATTGTTAATTGTAGAATCTATGTTTAATTTATCATAAATGACTGTGAAATCAAGACATGTGATTACAATCTTTATTAATATCAATTAAAACTGTGATTCATTATTTCAGGTTATTGGAAATATTGTAACATTGTGGCTACCTTCTACTTGAAGGCCAAAGTTGAGATTATTATAATCTTGCAAAGGTATGTGATTTAGTGGGTCTGTGTGGTGGCTCACTTCATAATTAAATTTGATATATGTGATCCAACGGGGCTGGGTGGTAGCTCATTTCATAATTAAATTTGATATATGTGATCCAGCGGGCCTGAGTGGTGGCTCACATTATTATATATTTTATATATGTGATCTAGCGAGCCTGGGTGGTGGCTCACTTCATTATTAAATTGATATATGTGATCCAGTGAGTCTGGGTGGTGGCTCACTTCATTATTAAACTTGACAAAACTAGTTATAATTTTCATGTATGAGTAATAGTTTACAATTTATATATTCAGGTGTAAAGATTAGATAGATAGAAGTTGGATAAGTAAGTCTCGTAACAGTCCAGAATACTTAAGTGTGGTGCTGAATTCTTGAAAGTTGCCATAACAATGCAGGATCAAAGAATGTTATTAGATGTCCATGTAGTGATTGCTGCAACCTTGTCTTATTATTAACAAAGAAAGTTGTAGAACATTTACTATTTAAAGGTATGATGTTGTCATACACTGTTTGGACATTTCATGGAAAAAAGAGCAATACAGCATAATGATATTGCATCATCAAGTAATGATATAATTGGTGATGATATGCATGAGATGATTTATGATGTATTTGGAGTTCCATTGATGCACGAGGAAGAGATAGAATAACAAAATTAGATCAAGAATAAAATTGTGTTGATGCTGAAAATTTTTATCAGTTGTTAGAAAATGCTGAAAAGGAGTTGTGCTTAGGATGTAAGAAATATAGCAAACTCTCATTCTGGTTAAGTTGTTTAATATAAAATCTCTTTATGGGTGGTCTGATACATCGGTCAGTGCACTACTTGAGTTATTAAGAGATGCATTTCCAAAGCCTAATGAATTATCTGAGACTTCTATCAAACAAGAAAGATGATAAAAGATCTTGGACTTGATTAAGAAAAATAGATACATGTGAAAATAGTTGTATGTTGTTTTGACAAGGAACAAAACAGATGGTTTACAGGAACAGTTGCAAATTGTGATCAATGGAAGAAATGAATATTTATGTATATATATATTTTATAATATTTTATAGATTTATTCTGTTTGTATTTTGATGTTTTTATTAAATTACAAAAAATTTATCTTTCGAGCTGTAGGTTGTTGTTGGAACAATGATGCCTTAAATGGAGATCCAATAGAGAAATATGTCAATCATCCTGCAACAATTGACTCTTCGACTGGCAGTTATGTGGTTCCTTTATCGGTAAGTATTTTTTAAAATTATGAAATATGACTTAAGTTGATATTATATATTGATATATAGAGTTGGTTTCAACTTGAGTAAATAATGATCTTTTTATATTTGCAGCCTAGTCAACCAATGACATTAATAATGTTGCACACGAAGAATCATCTGTTGTATATACTTTTTAGAATCTATGTTCAAATAATATGTGTTTGATTATTTAACTCTTTATATCTTTTAGGAAAGAACACATGCTATCTACTTAGATTTACTTTTGATTGTGTGGCGGAAGAAAAATAATTAGTAAGGATCCAAAAAAAGAGTGGATGGACAACATTTGGATGATGAATATTATGAAGTTTATGTGATTAAAGTCTTACATCCGAATATGAGATTGCCATCAAACTTGCGAAAAACATTGAGACAATGTGAAGGAATGTCTATTCTATGGATAAAAAATCTTGTAAGTTCTCATTTCTTTGTTTACAAAACTTACCCTTATATCTTCTATATTTCTTTTCATCATTTTGTCATAATGAATTTTTATTTCAGCTATTCGAAGGAATGTTAAATAAAGATATACATGTGGTATAATTACATGATCTCTATGTCATTTTAAGTATTTTATAATTTTTTATGAAATAATTTTATTTTCTAGTAAGTTTTGTACTTCCTTAACTTTTTAACAAAATTTGGTTAATCTTTTTGTAGGTACTTCAAGAAAAGATGATGATAGATACTTATAAAGTTATGAAGATCATGTGGTTCTCATATTTGGATAGTTTTGGATCTCTTTTTCTTTTTACATTTCTAAATAGAGTTGTGTATCTCAAATGCACTTTGAGTGCATATTATCATAACAATATGGATGTTATACTTTGAATTACTTTGTATCTTTTTGTCATTTGATATCATATATTTGTAATCTTCTATTGTCAAAAAATATTTTCATTGTATATTTAACATAATTTGTGTTTGTCATTAAAATTATTTTTCATAAAAGTCTTTAGAGGATTGGCCATTAATTTTTAACAGGTTATATAGTGAACAAAATCCTTTTAAAAGATAATAGTTTGTATATGATGTTAGTATAGAAGGTAAAAATGTAATCTATTTTGACACACTTAGAAGACAAAACCTTCTACCATCTAAAAGGAATAGAAGAGAAAATATTTGTCTTCTATGTAGATCTTAAAAGGCAAAAATTATAGCATTCTAAAAAAATAGACGACGCAAACTTCGTCATTTAATAGTGTTATAACTGCCTCTATCACGAGTTTATATGGCGTAAATTTTTGCCTTCTATACACTATCATTTCTGCCTTTTAATTTTTCACTTTCTAAAATACTTTTTTCCGCCTTCTATTTGAATAGAAGACAGTCCAAAAGAAGGCAGACTAAAATCCACCTTAATTCTGCCTTCTAATAAATAGAAGGCAGATATATAACACTTTAAAAAGGCACAAAAAAAAAAAAATCACCTTCTATTATTATTGTTTTTCTACTAGGCGCCCCCCCCCCCCCCCCCCCCCCCCCCAATGCAACCCCAACCCCCACCGAGCACACCCCCCACCCCCCCATTGGCACCCTCCCACTGCGGCCCTCCCCCCAGACCAGAGAGAGGAGAAGGAAAGGAGGGGAGAGAGAGAGAGGTTTACCTTTGGTGGCGGGGGCAATGTGGGAGCCCTCCGGTGGCACAGGGCGACGATCCGAACGAGAGAGAGTGAAAGAGAGAGGAGAGGTGATCATCCGGTTGTTGGGGGGGGGGGGAGGAGCATAGCGACCGAACATATCGCCCACTAGTCGGTTGCCATTGCGATCGTTAAGACCGCAATAATAGTGACCGAACCTTTTTAGTTGCTATTCGATCTCTAACGCCAACACATTTTGTGACTGAATATTTCGGTCACAAATTCGATCTCAAAAAACACAAATATTTGCGACTGAATTTGAGACCAAAATTTTTCAGTCGCAAAATTTCATCTCTAAACCCGCCAAAAGACAACAATAGTGATCGAATAGTGATCAAAATTAATTCGGTCACTAAGTTTTTAAACCCGCCAAAAGACAACAATAGTGACCGAATAGTGATCAAAATTAATTTGGTCACTAAGTCTAAAAGTTAGTGACCGATATTTCTCAGTCACTATTTGGTCTCAGATCTGAGACTGAATAGTGACTGAAATTTTCAGTCTCAAAATCGGTCTCTATAGTTGAAATTTCTTGTAGTGCTTTAACAACTTTGAACTCTTACTTTAACAGACTATACTACTACTTTAACATACTACAACTACTCCTTTAACAGACTGGATATTTTATCTACATTAGCCGGTATCCTCGTCTATTGGTAAGATGTATAAATGGTTAAATTTACATATAAAGCCAACCTCTCCATTAAAATACACGTATGAATGTGTTAAAATAATATTATATGTGAGTTAAAGTAGAAGAAGAATATGGTTAAAGTGTAAGAATAGAGAATAAGAACATAAATAAAGTTAAAGTAGATGTAGATTCTAATTAAAGTAAATAAGATAATTGATTAAAGTAGATGAGAAAATTAATTAATGTACATAAAAAAATTAATTAAAATATGAATACAATAATCATACATATCTCATGGCAAGAAATAAAAGTATATATTGATGAAAGAGTAAAATAGGAAAAAAATAGAAAATAAAAAAAACCTTTTCAACGACTAATTGTTAATGTCCACCGAAAAGATGGATTATTTTTGACTTTTTTTGACAGGGATTAAGAAATAATTTTTCTTCTCTAATAAAAGACTTATAATTATTTAAAAAAAATTATTTAATATTAATTAAATTTAGAGGATTAATATTTAAAAAACTCTAATTTTATGTGTCTGCTTCGACCTATGTTAAAGCATAAAAATATTGTAACTACAGCAGAAACATCGAACTCATTCAAGAATCACACTCACGTCTCACCGTTCCTACCGCGCTCTTCGAGAGAACTTTCGCCCCCGTGCCACCGCTTTGGACAGGTATCGCATCCATTTTCTCGACAGAGGACAGGCGCCCCATGCCACGTCTCGGGTATGCCGTGAAACCGGGCACGGGAGCATGCTCTCCCATCACACGCGGCAAGCGCATGGAGTCCAGCCACGCAGTGGTGACGTCTGACGTCGGCGGCCGCGACAAGTGGAGTGAGACCTGTTTCAACTCTCTTCCAAGGAGGAATGCCCCTTTTTAAATCTCTCTCTCTCCCTCCCCCAAACACAGTATCTCGGTCGCCACTTCTTCGACTGTCATGGGTGATTCCTAAATCTATCCTATATACATGTCTGTGGTGATACAATGATGTAACGAGCTTTTCTAACTGGTTGTGTGTTATCTTTTGCATTATCTTTCTCTTCTGCTTCTGTTGTTCTCTTGGATGTGCAGCTTCCAGCAACAAGGTGAAAATTGGCATCAATGGTGAGTTCTTCCTGCCATCTCCCCTCCCCAGTTGATGTTTTCTTTCACCTATTTCGTTTCCTTTTGATCTGTTTCGTTTGCCGACCTTTGTGCACGCCGTGCTCTGTTCGCTAATTAACTCCGGTCACTGTGGCCGCGGCGGGGGCGGCTCCTGCAGGGTTTGGCAGATAGGCCCGCCTGGTGGCAAGGGCCACGCTGATGAGCGAGGATGTCGAGTTGGTTGCCGTCAACGACCCCTTTATATACACTGACTACATGGTATATATGCATGGCGTCGCTGCCTCTTCCAAGCTCTCCTAGTTTTGTTGCAGATTACTTCACAACCACCACTTGATCGATGGTGGTTTAATCTTTGTGTTCGAAACTCTATTTTCCCATACATGCATGAACGGTGTTTCTAACTCCAATAAAAACGAAAGTGTTAACCAAAGATATGGGGTTTGCAGATCTTACAGATCATAGTTATCCGTTGTATGATGCGTTCTTTTGTTGTGGAGAGTTACTAGAATATATATATATATATATAATTGGCAGTTGTACTTAGTGTTTGATGTGTTGCCACTAGCCGATTTTGTAAAGATTTCTTGGATGAACAAATATCGCGTGCTAATGATTAGAATTATTGTATTACTTAGTATTTTATAGTCAATTCTATTAGGTGTTGCACGGTGATCAGTTCTGTCATCTTTTGCATACATTTGTTTTTAAAAATATTCTTTGCCATCTTTCCCGCAGACTTACATGTTCAAGTATGATACCGTGCATGGACCATGGAAACATCATGAGCTCAAAGTTAAGGATACCAACACCCTTCTGTTTGTGAGAAGGCTGTCAAGGTGTTTGGAAGCAGGTAATCTCCAGAAAAGAGAGGAAAACAGAATGCCCAAATATGTAGTAAAATTGTTTGCTCTGGTGCATCGTTTGATGTGTTACTTAACTTAGGGACCCTAATGAGATCCCATGGGGAGAGGCTGGTGCCGAGTATGTGGTTGAATCAGCTGGAGTGTTCACAGACAAAGAAAAAGCTGCTGCTCATCTCAAGGTAAACATCCCGGTTTTTTTTTTTTTTTACCTTGACGAAAGAATATTAATGTTGATACAGACAGACATGCACACATACACACCCATTATAATGTGTTGCACAAACCCTCTTTGGCCCTTATTCCACCATATCTTAGGAACGGGCCGTGATAATATAGGCACTAACTGGGATACATTGTGCAATCTGTGTCTCACATTTTTTCGGAGGAATTTTAGTAGGAAATTTGAATGACATGACGCATTCTTTTTCTTCTCTTTTTCTACAATATTCAGTAACAATGGCACCAACTGCTTGTTCAAACAGGGTGGTGCCAAGAAAGTCATCATCACAGCTCCGAGTAAGGATGCTCCCATGTTTGTAGTTGGTGTAAATGAGCACGAGTACAAGCCAGACATTCCCGTCGTGTCCAATGCCAGCTGCACCACCAACTGCTTGGCCCCTTTGGCTAAGGTATGATCAGCTAACCTTCTTAATCTTTAATAAATCTTCTTAATTAATGGGGACAAATACACTTGTATACGCATCTCTACTCGATCGAGTCATGAAGAACTGACTGCAGACCTTAATTTGATATATGATACAGGTTATTCATGACAAATTCGGGATCAGAGGGTTTTGATGACTACGGTGCATTCCATCACCGGTGCAGATTATTCTCTCTTAGTTCCTGAATTTACTTATAGCTTTAATTCATCTAGTCGTTCGCTATAATCTGATCTTTTGCTTGTTCTCTTAATTTTATAGCTACCCAAAAGACTGTTGATGGACCTTCTGCCAAGGACTGGAGGGGCGGAAGGGCTGCGTCATTCAACATCATTCCCAGCACTACGGGAGCTGCCATGGTAAAAACTTTGAACTAATTATGTCTAATCAATGATATATATCTTTGGCAACAATTTTTTTTTAATTACTTTGAGCAAGTAATTCTCAGCTCTCTAATAAAAGCCTAAAAATATATGCTATCATAGGCCGTCTTACCGCCAGTTTCCTTGTTTGGTCGATTGGATATGGATCTTCCTGGTCATTCCTGTGTTGATTCCCCCCTGTTTCTTCTATTAGGCTGTTGGGAAGGTGTTGCCAGCCTTGAACGGGAAGCTCACCGGCATGGCGTTACGAGTTCCGACGATAAATGTGTCAGTTGTGGATCTTACCGTGCGTCTTGAGAAGCCGGCTACCTACGATCAGATAAAAGCGGCGATCAAGTGAGTAGTACTACTGAAACAATCATCCTTCTCGATCCCTATAACCTCGTTCATGTTTATGGAGCTCGACAAGTTTGCTTCCTATATAATATATATATTAATATGAGCAACTCTGGTAGTTGTCTACCTATTTTTGCGGGATTTGTTTATTATGTTTTCATTGAGAGGTCTGATTTTCTCCTCCTGTACCCTGTATAGATGGCAGATTCTCCGGCACCGTCACACCTTGAGTTGACAGATTATTCTGGTTGGTTCTTGGAAGACGATTTGACGTTAGTCGGACTGATCGATGTCAACACTAGTTTGTTGGCGGCAAATCTTTGACAGACATTGGCCCTGAACACTGCGACTAGCGCGACAAGTGTATCGAGTACCGGTGCGTTGGCAGTGGCCAGCGGCACAGCTTACTCAGAGTTCTAGATGGTGCTTGCACTTCCTGGAGAGGACACATCAGATAGTCTGAATGTCCATGAGCCTTCTCCTCTATCTGAGTCAGATCTATGGACCCCTCATGATTATGATGAGGCCCCTTGGGAACCATGGCCGGTAGTATGGGAATTATTTGTGCCTGTTGTACCCCTCCCCGCACCACCTCTCACTATCACCATTAGGACCACGGAGGGAGAGTCGGTGGTAGCTCAAGCTTATATACAACATTTGTAGAGAGTTGGGGATGTCAGGTCATGTATTGCACTAGTTTTAGAAGTGCACTTTTGTTTTAGTTTTGTCGTCGTTTTTGCGCTGAGTCTGATTTCGAGCAAATTATCTCATATGCAAAACTAATTTAGATATATATATTCTTTAATATGGTCTAAATTAGTTTTGCACATGAGATATACACCTTGCAATGGAAGTTATACATGTAACCTATCTATGTTTATAGATGAGCAAATCTGTTTATGGTTACATAACATATTATATATATATATATATATATATATATATATATATATATATATATATATATATATATATATATATATATGTGCAACTTCCGTTACAAGTGTGAACAGACTCGCGCAAAAATGGAAACAAAAGTGCGCTTCTAAACTAGCACAGTACATGACCTGACATCTCCAACTCTTTACAAAAGCTGTATTTAACTCTGAGCTACCACCAACTCTCCTTGTATAGTCCTAATGGTGATAGTGAGAGGTGGTGCGGGGAGGGGTATAACTGATACAGATAGTTTACATACTACTGGCCATGGTTTCCAAGGGGCCTGATCATAATCAAGAGGGACCCAAAATCTGACTCAGACAGAGGAGAAGATTCATGAACATTCGGACTATTTGATGTGTCCTCTCAGGAAGTGCTGGCACCACTTGAAACTCTGAGTCAGCTGTGCCGTTGGCCACTGCCAGCGCACCTGTACTCGGTACACTTGTCGTGTTGGTCGCAGTGTCCAGAGCCAACGCCTATCCAGGATCTGCCGCCAGCAAATCAGAGTTGACATCAATTAGTTCGACCAACGTCATATCTTCTTCCGAGAACCAATCCTCAAAATAACTGTCACACAAGGTGTGACGGTGCCCAGGAACCTCACATCTATACAGTGCACAGAAGAGAAGAAAAACAGAACCAACCTTGTAGCATAGTGCATATATTTCTCAATGGTGTCTATGAAATTTTAAATATCACTCTCTATAGATTGTTTCATTCCATATATTGAACGTTTGAGGTGGCAATTTTTTTGCTTTTCTCCTT
>JACBKR010003618.1:0-28367 GCA_014218235.1 Colocasia esculenta
TCTCAAGGAAGTAGATCAGGTAGAAGCCATCGTTGGAGAAGAATCAAGGAAGGTCCAACCTACCAGATTGCAGAGCATCGTCTTGGACTTCATGTTTACAAGCCTCTTCCCAATTCAAGCTTCTACAAGGGAGTACACTTGAAGAACGAAGTCATTCAATACCTTTTTACTTTACTTCTGTTCTTCTGAGATATCTCTTGAGATTATGCAAGTGCTTCTGCATAATTCTCATTAGTGTTCTCAAATTTCGACTAGATCTGTTGCTAGGAGATCTTGTCTTAAGTTGGTGTCTAGCAAGTCTTCGTGAGCCTTGTGCTCAGATTGTTGTGAGCCGGTGCGCTCAGTGTTGAGTTGTCAAACTCAAGTGTGTGTTGAGCAGTCTTGCTCAGTTGTTCTAGAGTAGTCTTGCTCTAGAAGTGGTGTGAGTTGTAAGCTCTTCAGTGTTGGAGTTGTCAGGCTCCAGTGGGTGTGTTACCCAGTTGTGTTAGTGAATCCTCACGGGTTGTGAGGGGTGGATGTAGGAATCACATGGGTGATTTCCGAACCACCTAAAAATCCTTGTGCATTTGTGTTCTGTGGTTTGACTGGTTCATCCGCTAGATGCTTGCATAGGACTCGTTTCTAATTCACTTAATCAACTTGATTCTCATCTAAGTTTTTCAACTCACTCCAATCTAATCAGATCAGCAGCTGTTCACTGATATTATTGCCTCTGATTCTAAATAGTTTTAAAATTATTTAAGCTTCCGCAAAAGTGGCTAAGATCTATTCATCCCCCCCCTTCTAGATCTTTTCCACAACTTATTTCGATCCTTCAGTGGCACCTAGAACAAAATAGATTTACTGAATTAGAAGTCATATTACACAAGTTTAGAGCAAACATTGGAACTACTGCAAGAGTATGTATATTTAAATAGTTTACCTGTGGCACAAGAAGTGGGATAGAAGCGATTTCTTCTTCACTCTCTTCCTTCCTTTTGCAGCATAAATGTCAAACACAAATCTATATAAACAAACAAACTGACATTAGATATATGAGAACTAGGATACACTCCTCTTACTGTCTAAAGATTTGTGTTTCTCAAGTGGGGACAATGGCATGCACAAGTTCATCATGGAGACCCTTCTGTCGCTGATCAAATTAAGATATAAAAAAAGATGATCAGGCCTTTCACTAGCCAGTTTTTGTGCATGTCCTTAATTAAAACTTCAGCTTACCATTCGAACGATCAATACATCTGAAAACCAGGTCCCAAAAACTGCCTGGTTTGGACAGGAACCCCATGAACCGGAATAGACCTGGCCATGAACGGCCTTGGAACTCGGAACCAGACCGGCCTAGACCAGTTCAGTTTCTGAAACCGCTTAAGCTGTACCTTGTTACACATGCCTACATAGCTCTCACTAGCCAGTTTCATATCTGTACCTTGTTACACATGCCTACATAGCTCATGACATGACATTCTAATTTCAAATTGGACTAGGATAAGCTGATCAAATGCATTGAGAATAGAAAGAGGAAAAAGAAAAAAAAACTAGGAAACAAAATTTTTTTTTAATTTCACCAAAAAGCCTTGTTGGATCTGCACTGTGAAGAGAATCTAGAAGCAACATAACTGGAGGGTTGCTTAAAGAGCTTCTTCCGAGGTGACATAAGATTAGAAGGCTCCAATGCCCCCTGTAAAAACACTCACTATTAGAAATATATAAATTCAAAAAATAGAATAGATATAATTAGAAGGTAACTCACCATACGCATATTGGAACAAAAGTGTACTTCTTTGTGAATACATTTTTATGTTTAATCCATGATGATACTTTGCCTTGTGCTGAGGATTTCATCGAATATGCAAACCAAAGGCAATCAAAATAATCAAAAGAATCCAATTCTCTGTCGAGAAAATACTCCACAAATACCTAGAGCAAAAAGAATTAGCAAGCACTCAAGTGATATATTCTTAAATTAAGATGTATGAGTTTCCAAGATCATGATGAGCTCACTGAATATGTGACTGGAAGTCATTTTGTTTAGCTTTTGTGGTTCTTTGGAGCTTTTATAAATGTCTTCCATCCCTTTTTTCCTTTTATTAAGTAAGTCATGGCTTGCACTAGGGCCATGAACCGTAGACACCGCTTCTTTCTCTCTTAAAGTTTCTTTCTTCCCCTGCAAGGCAAAAAATTGAACATACATACAGAAAAATAACAGCATATATGAATGGGTAGAAGATTACTTACATTATGGTTGGTTGGCCTGCAGTTGATTATGAGAAGTTTAGAGAGTTTAGCCTACATAGAATACACTTAGCTATTGTAATTATACTTCACATTTGAAAAACCATTCTTGTATGATCACAGAGCCTTTGACAGGAGGTAGATGATGGATCCATCTTACAATACAACTAAAATTTCCCATCCAAGCAAAAGTATAACTCACTAGGCTATGATTCAGTTAGCTTGACATAGGACTGGTTCAGCAGAAAATTTAGAAATAAGAAATAAGAAATTTAGAAATACAATGAAAGACATATCTGATGATGGTAGTCCTGCATTCCATCCTCAAGTTGTCCAACAAAATGGACTTTCTCGGTTCTGAGATTTCTTCAGGACAACAATAAACAGGAACCTGGCACATATTGGATATGTACATGTATGTTTTCTTAATGTAAACAGGCCCACCTTCACCTTTACATTGCAAACACACACAGAGATGAAGCAAGTGTACACCACTAACATAAAATAAAAAATGAGACAATTCAAAACAGAAGATTCGAATTGAACATTCAAATAAGTATCTTCAATTTGTATCACTACATAAAAGTGAACATTCAAATCGGTATCTCTAGTCCATCAATGTCGTCCCTCTCCCATGTCACATTAGCATCATCTAGAAAATCGATATCAATATCACCACTGATAAGTGCAGACTGATTGCCATCATTTTCTATGCTTTGCTCGCAGTGCATCTCAAAGTAGTTTCTTGGCTTTGTCTTCCTAACTACACACCATCCCTCTTCCGTTGGATCATTTATGTACCACACTTGCTCAACTTGGGTGGCTAAAACATAAGGATCATCTGTTCGTAGTTTGTGACTGAAATTTAGCAATGTGAAACCATCTTCCTCCCTCATTCCTCGTTGAATATCAACTCACTCACACTTGAAAAGCAACACCTTCATTGCTCCATAGTAGTTGAATTCTACAATTTCCTCTATAACTCCATAATACATCATCTGAGCGGATTGGAAATTTATCCCTTGAGTTCGAAAAACTAGAAGTTTTTGCAGACATAACAACTCTACTATTTTGTGTGACTCTATGCTCCACTTTTCGTGTTTGGAAACGAAAACCATTCACTAAGCAAGAATTAAACTTCTTCACCAGCTGTAATGGACAATCTTTAAGCCAACAAAACTTAGCATCCAACCCATCCTCACTTTGTCCTCGCAAATTCTCAACCTATACAAATTGATACATATGGGTTACCATCACTATTGCATCTCTCTTTTATGTAAACACAATGAAATAATATATTCACTCACTGTGGATTTGAACCATTGGGGAAACTCTTGATATGAGTGCATTCTATTTCCATTTCGGATAAACGTGATCTCTTTCTCGAATCAAATTAATGTGTCTACTGCATGGAAGACATGTGTATGAGAACCATATTGAACTAAAGCCAACAAAGCTATTTGAATAGTTAAAAAAAAAAGTGACTTACTCTATGTAAGGAGCTACTGCCTCACAATTATACAACACATAGCGATGTGCTTGGATCAACTCTTCATTACTAACATTGCAAATGATCCCAACACCTAAAGGACGTCCGCTTTCAGAAAATATCTCCCATCCCTTTCCATCGGGACCCCACCATCATCTTCATTTCTTAAGGGTTGATTAAGCCATGTTTGAACATCATCATCCAAATATCTTGATGCAAATGTAATGGTCTCCTCTGCTAAATAGCCTTCAGCCATTGAACCCTCAGGATGTGCCCTATTGCGAACATATGACTTGAGTCTCATTAAGTACCTAACAAATTATTTGTGAACAGCCACATTAATCATAATGTATCTGAAATTTATAATGTAACAAGATTGACTATATAAGTACCTTTCGATGGGATACATCCAACGATAATGTACAGGACCAGCAACTCTTGCTTCATCAGGTAAGTGGATGAGTAGATGTATCATAATATCGAAGAAACTTGGAAGAAAAATCATCTCCAAGCGACATAAAATTATTGCAATTTGTTGTCGAAGGTCATAGAAATCACTAGCTGAAGATGTTTTAGAACATATTTGTGAAAAGAAATTGCAAAGGTCAATAATTGCTGATCTTACTTCTTTTGTGTTATTCCCCGAATTGCTACTGGAAGTAACTGTTGAATGAGTACATGACAATCATGGCTCTTCAAACCCCAAATCTTTTTGTGATCTTTGGGGTTAATATGTCTTGAAATGTTGGATGCATAACCATCAGGAACTTTGACATGTTTTAAGACTTCACAAATAGTTTCTCTCTCAATGGTGCTCAATGTGAAGATGGCGGGTGGCAAGATCAACTTTGTTGGACCCAATGTATGTGGATGAAGAGATGTCCTTATACCCAAATGTTCCAGATCTTGACGAGCTTTCAATCCATCTTTACTTTTACCAACAATGCTTAAAAGAGTGCCAAGAATGCTATCACATACATTTTTCTCAATATGCATCACATCAAGATTATGTCGAATAAGTAGAAGTTTCCAATAAGGCAGTTCAAAGAAAATGCTTTTCTTCTTCCAAGACAAATAGTTAGATTCCACATCAACATTTCTCTTGGATGCATCTTTCTTATATTTCCTTTCAACTTTCATCCTACTTGATCGTTTCATAGGCTTACTTATAACTTTTGGAAGTTTTCCAAAGGTGAAATTGAGACCATATAGTTGATCTAAAACATCATCCCCAGACAAAGGAGTAGGTCTACCCCTCCACTCTTCTTTTCCATCAAATCTTCGTTTTGAAGATCGAAATTTGTGATCTTTTTTCAACCATCGACGATGACCAATGTAGCAATACTTGTGGCTTGCTTTTAGCCATTGTGAAGGTGTCTCCTTGTTACATGTAGGGCAAGCTAGTGAGCCTTTAGTGCTCCAACCAGATAGATATGCATATGCTGGAAAATCATTTATGGTCCACAATAATGCAGCACGCATACAAAACATTTCACCTTTAGAAGCATCATATGTTTGAACTCCATGCCATAACATCTGCAATTCCTCTATAAGTGGTTGTAAATAGACGTCAATGTCATTGCAAGGACCATTTGGACCAGGAATAAGCAAAGATACAAAAATATTTGGTGCCTTCATACATTGCCATGGAGGTAAGTTGTATGGAGTCAAGAGCACAGGCCATGTACTATGACTGGTGGTCATTGTGCCAAAAGGATTGAAACCATCACTTGCCAAACCCAAACGTATATTTCGAGCTTCTGAACCAAAATTATCAATGGCATCTAAAGTCTTCCAACAAGCAGAATCAGCTGGATGTCTCAAGATGCCATCCTCTTTCCGATCATCCTGATGCCATCGCATGTTTACAGAGAAATTTAGAGCACATGTATAACCTTTGCAACCTTGGAATTAAGGGAAAGTGACGAAGAACCTTCTTTGTGACCTCTTTTTGTTATTACCACCCCCTTCATGTGTAATCCAACGAGATTCTCCACATTTAGGACATTGTTCAAGTGACTCATACTCTTTCCGATACAATACACAATCATTGGGACATGCATCAATTTTGTGATAACTATATCCCAAGTCACCAATAAGCTTCTTCACCTCATAAAATGAACTTGGCAATACCTCACCTTCTGGAAGAACCTCTTTCAACAACTTTAAAAGCATGTTGAAGGCCTTGTTGCTCATTTTACCTATACACTTTATGTTGAATAACCGGACTATAAATGAAAGTTTGTTGAAGTTTTTACAAACCGGATACAGTGGTTGTTCAACATCTTTAATCAACTTGTACAATTTAGTACAATCCGCTTCATTCTCATCATTACACTTGGTCTCCATGTCAAACACATCTTGCAACATGTCATGAATATGAACATCCTTTGGAAGTTGTTCGCATGAAGTAGCTTCAGTCAGTGGGCTTTTAGAACTTGAACCAGCCCCATGGAATTCCCAAAACCTTTTATCTTTAATGACTCCATTAAAATACAAATGTTCTCTAACTATTTCCTTTTCCCATGTGTAAATGCATGCACAGCGGACACAAGGACACTTGATAGTTGCAGAACCAACAGAAGATTGGCAAGCAAAATGAATGAACTCATCAACCCCATCTAGATACTCCTTTGAGTGTTTCGGAAGATCCATCCAACTCCAATCTATATTCATGATGAAAGAACTCCACTATAACGAAAAACAATAAATGTATTAAATTGATATAATATAACAAGAGAAAAATACTGTTCACACTAAAACAAATGAACACAGATAGAAGAGGACATTGGCAGATCTAGAAGAAAATTCATTATCAGATAGAAAAGGACATTAACAGATAGAAGAGGACATTAGCAAACCTGTTCAATAATAGGTAAAATCACCTGTTCAGTTTGAAGAGCCCCTTCACAGTTTTCTGCCCCTGCCCAACCTGAAACAAAATAAGAGAAGATAGAAAATATCGATTACCAAACTATAAGCAAGCAAATTGGGGGACAATCAAACAAAAACCATCTACAGACATAACAATATGGAAATACAAGAACATAATAATGAAAGCAAGTCTTTCTCATACGCCTTAGGATCCAAGTTGAAATCTCCACCCCCACGACTTATCTACCCCCCTTAAAAAAAAGAGAAAGGATATGCAAAATACCCTTTCAGGAAAACTTCGGGTGACAAAAGTCTAATCTTAATTATGCTTCAGCACATGTTCACATAATTTCATAGGGTAATGAGTTTAAACTGAAGAGACTGTAGCACACTTATCACATACTTGTGTCAAGAAATGTAAGATATGCTAAGAATAGTTGAACACATCAAGTCTCAAACTCCCAAGGTAGTGTAACAAAAATCCTGAATATGTAACAACATTTTAAAGTAACAAAAATCCTAATTGACCAGATAGGAATGGACAATATTTTAAAGTAACGTCCAAACTCCCAAGGTAGTGTAACAAAAATCTTGAATATGTGACAACATTTTAAAGTAACAAAAATCTCTCAGCACATTTCTTATGACAACTCAAACAGAGAATGGCAGAGGAACTTAGTTAAAACAGAACAAGAAATCCAAAGAATCCAGTTGATGCCCTCACATTTCTTTTACATCCAAACTGCAAGAAAATAAGTTGATAGTCTCATTAGAATTAATAAACTAAACAGTAAAAGAAGGCATGCTCAAGCTTCTATTTCTAGCTCCTTTCTAGACTATTCCTCCTCCTGCACTACTCGACCAATTCCAACGGATGTTTCTATTGGAAAAGAAATCACAATGCCATCCTTTCGTTAAGGAGTCGACCAGCCTTGGGAGAAAGGCATCTATGGCCCCCAGACATACGTTCTCTCAGTTGGAAGACCTTCCAGAGCTGCCCGATAGATAGAGAGATGGTGATCCCACCCTGATACTCTTAAGGATGCAATGACCTTTGGATCCTTCTGAAAGAGGCGGCATGCGAGGAGCACAATCCCTCAAAACATGATCACTTACAACCAACAAGAGACTTGATCATCTTGTGCATCCCTGGCACCTAGATATTATCATATAATTTAAGGAAAACGTTAGAAAGCAGGATAGAGGAACACCTAAATACTGAACCTCCACCTAGACTAAGCAGTCCGTGCACACAGAACAGAGTCAATAAATAAAAGTGAACAGAGAGGTTACCTGGTACACAATTGCGTGTAAAACAGATGTAGAATGAAAAGAATTGATTCTGGAAAGAAGTAGCAACACAGAATTTCCCCACAGAAAACTCAGTTACCAACTGAATGATGAGGATATATTCTGGCCATAACAAACATGTGGCCTCAACAATAAATATGACCTCGAGAGATGTGGTAACTCACGAGCATGCTGCAGCATGGCGATCTTACACAAAAGAAATATAGATAGAGAAAATTTGAAAGGAAAAGCATAGGTTACTAAACTGTAGCTGAGACTGGCGAGTGAAGCACTGGCAAAGTGAATCCGAAGATTCCAACGACGAGTCCTTAGTGAAGCACTGGCAAAGCTCGGCACCATCACCGCCCTACAGTCTCAAACTACGACCCCGCGACATCAAATAATGTCGAGAGAAGCACAAATAAACAAAGAAGATCCATAAACCCTAGGATCTGACCGGAAAGGGCGAGGGGAACCGAGCAGCTTCGGGACCTACTACAGCGTCCATCTAAAGCACCAGAGACATAGGAGGAGGGCGGCTAACCTGGTTGACGAGTTGCTGTGGCTGGAGGGGAGGATCGGTGAGCGACCTTTCCTGGAGTTGGAACTCCTTGGCAGTGCCTGCTTCTCCCCCCGAGCGGTGCCGGGTACCGTAGTGACGACGATCGGTCGAGCACCTGCTCTAGATCAGCACCTCCTCGCCCCGTTCTTTCCTCCCCGACCTCACCTTGCCCTCTGCAACGCGAAAGATTTGGGGAAAAAGTGGCGTGGGGAAGGGGAAGGGTCTCTTGGATTTGGGGAAAAGGTGGTGTGGGGAAGGGGAAGGGTGGTGGGGGAAGGGTTCGCGTAGAGGGGTTTGGATTAGAAAAGAGTAATAAAATCATTATTTTAAACTTGTTTATACTTACAAAATTTAAAATCATAACTATAAACTGTAACTATAGACTAACTTTGTTGTAGTGTCTTCAATCTTCAAATTCCAAGCTCTCTAGTTTTTTAGAAGTCTTTTCTTGTTGGATGGTCCTCCTGTAATTTAGATCTTTCTCAGTCCACCCACTTAGATCAGAAAGAATTGGAGATCCATCTTATTGATCTCTTCTGATTCTCTGTGTTTTCTCATCCTTCTGAGTAGACACACGTGTTTTCATTTCTACATTAGATAACCGTAGGATGTTTGTTTCCTATTGTACCCCTCTTGTGGAGGGAAGACCTACTTGTGTAGGTAGTCTTTGTACCCCTTGGTAAAGGGAAGACTTACTTAGGAGCAAGTGGGTTTGTAAACCTCTCAGGTTGAGAGAAGGCCAAGTGTTCCTGGCAGTTTAGTGAAATCCCAAGAGGTTGCTTAGGGACTAGATGTAGGACTTCTACGTGAGAAGGGCTGAACTAGGATAAAACCTCTTGTGCAAATTGTATGATTGTTTCCGCCAAACTTTTCATTGTTTCACATACTACACTAAATACTAACGACTTTATTTAAGTAATCTATTTTCAGATAAATTTTTTTAAATGCAAGAAGTCCTATTCAACCTTCTCTAACACAATTATTGTGCCTTCCCGATCCAACACCATTTCCCAGTTTCCTCCTCCATAAGAAACCCAAAACCTAGTCACACTCTCTCCTACATTCTCTCTTGCCAGTAACATCCCCCCCCCGCCCCTCCGATCTTGCCCACCATTACCCTGGGGCTTCAATAAAAGTCCGAGCTGTCCCTTCCCACTGTGAGGGGAGATCTTGTTGGCTGATCGTTGGGCTTTTCCTCTTCCACCGATTGATCTCCTCCCATGACCCGTCAAGATCTCTGTCAACCTTTCAATATCGGCCGGTCCCAGCCGAGGGAAGAAAGCTTCGTGTCTTCCTATCTTTGCCACAGCGCCATCTCTCTCTTTGTACATACGACAGAAAGGGGTGACGAGCCGCTCGGTCGATGGAGATTAGAGAGCGTCCTGACACCGTCGGAGGACATCTTGGTCTCTTCCTTCGTCGAGATCACTGTCGGGCAATCTGCGGATACTGTAACTCATTTCCCACAGGTTGTTGGGTGCTTCTTTTGTTCCTCTTTTTACTAGTGCCACTTTTTTTTTGTAATTTTCCTTGTTTTCTTTTGGCAGTTATCCTTCTTCGTGTTCATCCAAGTTCCGAGTTCTAGCCTGGAATAAGACGACAGTATCCTGGATTCCATTTTGTTAAAGGTTATATGGCGGCGCAAACTTGGAGGTTTCCAGACTGGATGATTTCTGTGCTCCGAATGAAATGAGATTTTTGTATTTTATTTTGGCTTTGTCATTTACGATATTTCCCAGTTACAGGTTTTGGTATTGAGAATGTGTTGTCTAGCCGATGTCGCTGGCCACAATCTAGAAGCTTGATGATTCTGTGTAGTTATTCTATGTCGATAGTGAAGGTGGGGGCCGATACCAGCACCCCCTCTCCGATTCATGAGGACTCAGTGTGTGTTGTTCCAATTTCCATTCACCCTTGTCGAGGAGAATGTTTGTACCATTTGTGAATATGCTAGATAGCTATATGAACTTCTCGTTGCTATTACAGTGACAAGGAAAGTGACTATCACGTCCTCAAATGAGGACCTGGCAGTAAATATCAGAAGACACAACATGAAACAAATTACAACAATTTTTTTTTATTCTGAAGTGGGTACAAAGAATTCATATTATACAAATGTTTACATCTAGACTAACAGATTACAAGGATTGCCATGGCGCAGTGGGAAGAAGGCCTACTATTTACTATTACAGAAAAGTCTAAAAGCTCAAAACTTAAACGGATCTAGACAGCAGGAGACTTCTCAGCACTCAGCCTGATCCCCAGCAGGTTCTAGTCTTGGAACTACCTGAGAATGTTAGAACAACATAATGAGCAAAATTGTCTAGTAAGAATTACCCCTTAAATAGAAGCAATTAGACAGTGAAAGAATTAATCAGGCTGAAAGAACAAGTATTTCAGAACTGAACAAATAAGAACAATAAGGTAAGAAAATTCCCAATAAGGACTTCATGTTAGTGATCGATTCTAATCAAGGCAAAGGATAAACATTTTCAGATCTGGAACTTGGAACTTTAGACCGGAATAGCATTCAGAATTACTTTCAGAATCATGAGTAGAAGTACTCAAGGAATAGAAGGAAATGCATGTAGTTTCTCTTGTTTATGACAAGCAGATCCAATAGGTGAATAATCTTATTCATGGCAGCAAGATGGATTTCAGAACTATAAATCTGATTAGCATTTCAGGATTTCAGGACAAATAGATGTTCAATCTTAATCAAGACAAAAGATGGATATTTCAAGACTGAATTTTCCAAAGCAAATATCAGAATGGCATATCAGAACAGTATTTTAGAACATAAGATCTTTTTATCCCAGGAAATGGGTCCCAGACATATATCATTATTTCTTAACTGAATAAAGATTTTAGACACAAAAGATGCATTTCACAGCTTTGTCCAATAAAAGAACAACATGAATTACACAGAAGAAACATCGACTGGAGAAGAAAAGAGCTTCATTCATGATGAGGGTAACACATTTGACTCATGAAGAAAACATAAACCCAAGTAATCTTTGACTGATAAAGACAATGGACTGAAAAGATAATTTCGACTAAAGAACAAAATATCAATTCTAGTTAAACATAGAGTAAAGAAGGAAATCATCATACACAGAATCACACTTCGCGTAGTCGAAGAACACTTCATCATATATGAGGAAAAACTTTGGCTGATGAAGAACCCCGTCGTACATCAAAGCACTTCATCATGCACGAAAGACTTTACTCAAAGTTATAAGGACTTATTTCTGAAACTTAGAATCTCAAAATGCTTATTTTCTTAAATTCTTAAGGGGGCTTGTTTTGAACAACCAACCCCGAATATTAAATGTAAAACATTGATTTTTAACCTTCTCACTTGATTTTCTGTATATTTCTATCCTTTATAAATTTCCTGCAAGTTATTCTTCTTGTCTACTATGCTTATAGTTTATAATATTGTATTGCTGCACTATAAATTTCCAGAGGTGTTACAGTTCCCCTGCTGATGAGAATGTGGGAGGCCAGGTTTTGGGTTATGATGATGTGCAGCCTCCTTTACTAGTGACAAGGGATGTTCTCTATGATGATGCTTCCTTTTATAGGTAAGTTTATTGTTTCTATTTCCTGGGGGATCTATAGGTATTCAAGGGTCATGCTTCAATGAAGCTTCATCCTTTGTTATGGCTAGGGTACTAGTTCTATTTTCTTTTAGGTTGTATTAGATTTTATAGACATCAATAGTGATACTTGTGGGACACAAAATCACTGTTTTCATCCTATGCAGATGTAATTTGTATATGTTCCCTGATGACAGTTAAGTTATTATTTTTTATATCTTAAAATTTTCATCGTTCATTCTTTGATTGTGCAGATGCTATGCTAATCAGTCTTGCAATGTTTAATCTACACAAAGCCCCTCACCATCTACCTTCTTCGGAGAATAAACTCAACAACCTGTACTTTTTAGTGCTCCCAGCCAGTGGCGGAGGCGGGGGGGGGGGGGGGGGGGGGTGGGCAACTGCCCCCACTTGTTTGAGGAAAGTACAGTTAGGGGAGGGAAATAGGTTGGTAAATAAATTATTTTAAATTTTTAATTTGCCCCTTATCTTGCCTAATGAGTGGGTAGGGTGGTTGGTTTGAAATGTAAAAATTAAAATCTCAATCCTTCAATCTCACGGCGGAGATCTTTTAACACAACAAGGAAATAAAAGACCTTCGCGGCTGGGTTGAGAACAAAAGCCAAAAGGGAAAAAGGTTTTGCAGTGGCTGGGAAAAAGTGGGAAAAAAATTTTACGGTGACTGCCGGTTGGGTTTGGAGCGAGGGTACGTGCGAGGGGATTGCAAAAGGAAAAAAAAGGCCTGTCTTGGCCCTTGTGCTCCAGCACGGACGCACAGTCGCCTGAGGACTGAGGCGGTAGCCCACAGTTGTGCTCCGGCACCGGCTGTTTTGTGGAGGTATTGGGGCATGATATATCGGCTCTGGTACGAATAGAAAAAATTAATTTTTTTTCTTCATCTTCTTCCCCCTATTCCCACTGCTGCCTACCTCTGTCAAATTTATTTTTTCTTTCATTGTGACATTACGTGTAGTTTGCTTCTGGACTTCATTACTTGCGACAGAATATATGTGATCTATTATGTTGCGTATTTTACTATTCAGCGGTTAGTGGTTAAAAATTATTCTTTCTTATTTATCTCATATTTGATTAAGTGATTAAGTGCAAATTAGGAGTTTTAGCTATGTTTGCAATTCTTTAACCTAGAGGATGACTTCCTAAGACCTAGTTCCTATATTACGACATAATTTAATTTTTTTAGAACATTAGATATCATAGAATAGTCTTGTATTTATTAATTATGCATCTACTGTTAAACAATTTAGTATAGGTTTCCTCATGTTCTCTTTTTACAGATATTGTCTCTGAAGAAAAGACTCCACCTAAGCAAAAGAATTTTGACATGGGTAAGGAACTAAGTTGAAATGTAGATGGAATATTTTATTTTTATTAGAGTGCTAATTAAGTAATTATATCTTTTTTATAGATAAATTTTGAAGAGAGAAGTAACTCTGAAAGAGAGACATGATAAAGTAAAAGATAATGAGATTATTGAGACATCAGGTTTAGCAAAGAGACAACGTCAAGTTGTAGACATTGAAAATCTCCCGTCAGATCTAGGATTGAGAAAACAGATTGTTGATTATCATCCAAATGATCGAGATCAAATTAGAAGAGCATATTTACAAAAAGGTCCTTTTCAGCCTAAGGATATTAAATTTCCACACACTAAGTTTGGTAAAACAAAACGATGATTTATCCTGCATGGTATGCTGAACACAAGATTGGTTAGAATATAGCAAAGAGAAAGATGCTATTTTTTGTTTATATTGCTATTGTTTTAAACCTGAGAAACAAGAGGGTGGAGGGGATGCATTTGTTATTGAAGGATTTAAAAATTGGAAGAAAAAGAAAAAAATAAGATGCCATGGTGGAGGACATAATAGTGCACATAACGAGGCTAGAAGAAAGTGTGAGAGTTTATTCCAAAAAAATCAGAACATTTTGTCATTTATGAGTAAGCAATCAGAGCAGGAAAAACATGCTTACCGAACTCGTTTAGAGGCATCAGATGATTGTGTTCATTTTCTCTAAAGATAAGGTTTATCTTTTAGAGGACATGATGAATTGAAAACTCAAGAAACCAGGGTAATTTTCTTGAACTGCTACATTTTCTTGCTAAACATAATGAAAGGATTGGTCATGTTGTTTTAACAATGTTCCAGAAAATCTGAAACTAGTTGCTCCAAAAGATCAGAAGGGTGATTAATGGATGAATGATAACTTAGTGACATATATTGATAAGGATATGTTTGAGAGCATTGAGAATGAGACAATAATACAACGTTTTCAGCACATGAAGACCCGTCATGGAGAACTCACATGTATAAAATCTTCTACTTGAATGAAATAAATATTTTTGTTACGTAATTTATTTTGCCCCCCTTCCAAATATTCTTGGCTCTGCCACTGTCATCAAGCATTGGGCTTCAACTTTGTGACCCATTAATTCATGTATGGATCATTTTGGGTAACCCATCACTTGTTTTTACTTAATGTGTTTTAATTATTCACATTTTATTTTAATTTAAATTTATTTACCAAATTTAAAAATTTAGAGTTGCTACATAAACAAATGAATGAGAAGAAATTTATTCTGCATGATCAACATCAATGGCTTAGTTGGGTGTTTATAATTGTCTCTTGTGAGTTTCTTTGGCTTCTAAAATTTGTGTATTTTTGTGAGGACGAAAAACATGATATAGCAGTAGATCTGTCAGTCAAAATACTCCAAACCAGTTGGACTGGTCATCCCAATCTAAGCTAATTGGCTAAAAAATAGAACATAATAGTTAATAAATGCAAAGTCCACCACATTGAGAGAACATGAACTTGATGTTTTTAAAAGCTCTAAGTACTATAAATAATTAATCAACACCCTTTCATCATCAGTAGCTTGAAAAGAAGAAAAGCTATTGGTTTCATGGAACTCTCTAAATCCCGTTGTTTGGGAAGCTGAATATGAGGGTGTCTTTATGCACATAAAACATACTCAGAAATGATATCATAATTTCATACCCAAAAAATGAAGCTTTACATGTCTTGATAATCTCATCTAGAGCTCAAGCTGACAATTGCACTAGAGTTGAAAGGATGGAGTCATTTGTCCATTAAACAGTCATGGCACCATAGACAAGAATTGGACAAGTTGTTGGCATAAGCTGCTATTGGCTATCCCTATGTATTCAGTAAATGTTGCCAATTAATGTTCATAATATATACAATGAATTCTTGTCTTCCAGGAGTCTATATCTCAGACGGCTTGTTTGAGGTCATACGACTTGTTTAATTAGTTTGCTTTCACTATCATCACAATATGATTTGTTTTTTATGACTTTCTACAGCTTGGTCTTTCTCAAGCTAAAGTATCTCCAGGAACTCTAGTGTGGTGATTGGTCAAGTCGTCCTCTTACAAAGGAACAAATATCATATGCAATAATAGATGCATATGGTGAAAGATTTTTGTTGAAAGAATCAGATAGAAAACCAAGGTTGTCAAGACGAATGGTAGAAGGCAGTCTTCAACATCTTGGAAATTGAAAGATTTGTCAATATATTTTTGATTTTGTATTAAATTGTAAATTTGATTGAACATTTTATTATAAATTTGATTTATTACTTTATTTTATATTGATTGAGCATTCAATTTGGTATTATAAAATTTTTAGTATGTCACTGTGTGGCCCTTGTTAGTGTATATAGGTTTGTCAGTGTGTAAATAGATCTATTGTTGTACAGGTTCATGGTTTATTTTTTAGCTTGTGCACCTTGTCAGTGGACATAGGTTCGTCAACGTATATAGTTCATTGATTATTATTTTTAAATATATACCAAAAATTGTAATGAATTAGCAACAAAAATTTTCTTTATAAGTGACAAGGCAGCGACAGATTAGCTATGAAAGTTATCTGTCGCTAATAAGTGGGAGACATAATTTTGTCGCAAATGTGTTACTGATTGGCGACAGATTTGTTATGCAACTTTTTGCTAGTGAATATGTGCGACAAAATTTTCTGTCGCTAATTAGCGAGGATGGGGCAATCGCTAACCCGTTGTGAATTAGCGACGGTTTTGCAATGAATAATTTTGTCGCTAATCAACGATGAACCTTTTCCGTCGCTAATTTATCTTCAATTAGCGACAGATTATTTTGAGTCGTTGAGTTTGCGATGAGTTTTTTAGGACGTATGTATTCCGTCACTAATTCCATAATTTCTTGTAGTGTGTCGTCGTCTTAACTCAGCACTAGTGAAAAGATGGACTAAATCGTACTGTATGCCAACTGTAAAAGAGGTAGAAAACTCCTAAATGATATGGTGCTACATTATTAGGAAAGACTTCGACTTCTTACTTTTAAACGTGAATATATCACTTGATAGAAATCTTTGGTCGAAAAAGATTCATGTAGCGAGCCCATATAATGGGATAAGGCTCTCATGATGATGAACATCATTTGGTAACACACCAACTAAAATACATCACAACCTCCTCATTTATGAGGTGTTTTTAACTTTCTTCTGACAATTGCTGATGTGGCACATTCTTAATGGTAATGCCATCTTAGTATGTTACTAAATTGTGTTACAAAATTTTTTATATCATATATATATATAATAGATTAAGTATTGTACTTATGATAAAGACCCTCTTTATATGGTATGATTATACCAATCCACATAGGGACAAAGAGTGCTGCTACAATGGGACATGTACCCAACACTACAAAGTAAGTAGAGATGTATATAAATAACAAAGAAAATACATCGGAAATAAAGATAACTCATATTCCATCACCGCACACATCCCATGGTCTATATAGGAGCAAAGTAAATAAATCAAAGTCCATAAATAACCAAGACCATAATACATTAATGTCTCATGTACTAAGTAAAAGAGAAGTACAAAAGCTATAGCAATAGCTCTCTAAGCTGCAAGCTTCTCTTCAAGCTCGGAGTCGCTCCTCGCTACCTTCTTTGGCTTTAGAGTCTCTATCTCACCTGTTGATTAAGCAAGAATGAGTCTATGTAATAAATCAGCAAGCAACCTATTGGTCATATCCATATACTTATCGCATATTTTATATACAAGTGTAACACATCAAGTAAACTAATAGATGGATCACATGGAAATTAAATAAGTACTATGTAAACATGCTTAGAGTTACTTAACCACACATGGACTACTAATGGCACATGGTATTCTATCATAATTATGCACTTATAACATGCTTCCACACATTATAACATAGCACATACCTATGCATGTTGCTAATATAGCATAAATCTACTAGCATGATACTTATAAGCATTCTACTCATTCATGAATCACAATACTTACTCTCAACTTGCTGTTTTAACATAAACATAACATATTCCCAAATTCTTCATGGTGGATCACATTGCACATGTCATTCACATGGTCACATTGCACATTCACATTTATTTCCACATATCTTTCACATATTGTCGTGACACATAGCCCAAACCACTATAAAGAAAGACACTATCACACACTGATCACCTAGGAAAAATAGTGACGAGTCTCAGTAAACTGTGTAGAATCGGGAGAAGTACTCTCCACCCTCACTAATGATACTTGTCCACCTCTATAATTTCATCCTGATGCCCACATGATTCACATACATATTGAGCATTTCCATAGGGACTTTTTTGCAGTACGGCTCCACAGTCTTTTATGGTAGCAGTGTCATAATCGGCACATTAATCATTTTATCACATTAACCAATCTAGGCCAAGTATAGCATCATAGTCCTTCATCTTGAGTAAGTAGAAGTACCCAAACAAATCCTACTCCTCAATGCACACAGACATAGATGAGCTACACTTCCTAGTCATCACGGTGCCTGCAAGGGTATGTACTGACAAGGGAACCTCCAAGTCCTTTGCCTCTACACCCGACTCTATAGACAACTACCTGGTGAATTGCTCGAAAGTAATCGGGTGTATAGCACCGTATCAAACAACACTCGAGCCTACACACCCATGATCAAGATAGTACCTTTGTGATGTTCTCAGCATGCTCTACATCCTCATGTGCTAGCATGTACATTCGGACTTGGGCCCGAGGCCTTCCTGGCTTCCAGTCACTGGCTCCGCAACCGCTGTTGGTGCTTGTGTTGGAACTCCTCTTGGCGTGAATTGTTGCTGTCTCAGATAGTCTCTAATCTAATGCTCATATTACCACACTTCAGACACTTCCCTGCTAGCTTCCAACACTCTGAACAACTATGTGTCCTTCTATAGTAAGGACACTCCTTATCGTTGGATCTGAAACTGGTCGTCTGAGGTACAACAACCAACTGGCTAGGAACTACCACACACTATGGTTGTTGTTGGAACATCATTGCTCTCTTTCTGTCTTGCCTATGCAATGGTGTCGCTAACCTCTTCTGAGCTGACTTCTTCTCCTCAAGGTATTGGTTCATCTCGTTCTCCTATATGCAAGCTGTGCTAAGAGCCTCGTCCATGGTCCGATGATCAAAAGCCACAAATCTGGTTTTGGGTGATGGTTTAAGCCCCATCACAAACTTCTTAGCCTTCCTACGCTCGTCTGCGACAATGTGGGGAGCGTACATGGAAAACTCAGCAAACATTGTCTCATACTCCAAGACAATCATGGAACCCTGAGTAAGAGCAAGGAACTCATGTTCCATCATGTCCTGGATGTGCTGGGGGATGAAATTGGCCTTGAAAAGACTGGTGAACTCTGCTCAAGTCACCTATATCGCCCCGTCATCATACCTAGTACATAGCACAGAGACCCACCAAACGTCGGCTCTCTCCTACAAAATATACCAATGAGCACCAACTAAACCAAAGCAATCGACACGCAAGCATATATCCTCTAAGTATCCGTACCATGTAGGTCACTAAGCTCACTTTATCCTCTTTCACACACCTGATAGCATGAAAATCTTCTCCACCCCCCTTAGCCAACTCTTCTCCAAAAGAGGCTGACTATCCCCCTTAAAAGAAGGTGGAGCCATCCTCTTGAAACGCTCTATGATGGGCAGACCACCATGTCCAAACTCTTAAGGGAATGGAGTTGGAGCTTGATCCTAGAAAAACATGCAACACATAAGCAACATGCAAAAACAAGACAATACTTCAACATAACAACGCCAACCTACACCTGCAATTGTGCCTATAGGACTGCTAAGTCTGTGCCTGAGTCTGCATCGCCTAGACTAGGCCTTGCATGAAAATGCCATAATCTACGGGTAGTGGTGGTGGTGGTGGCATAGGGGGACCCTAGTGTGCTGGGGCCGACTGCCCGCCCCTCTGCTCATGTCTCTGCTCGTCCTCTTGAACTGAACACCACGTCTACCACGACTGGCCATTGACTACAAAACAAGTAACATAATTAGAATCTAAGTTCTTAAACCTATGCATTTTTTTAGCTATCTTTATTCATTTTTAGATATTTTCTACATATATGGACTAGTTTCCATAAAGACTTTGAAATATGATATTGGTGATGACTTATTTATGTACAATCGCAACTTGTTGCTTTGATACCAATCTCTGTAACGACGCTCTTCATACTATTACTATTATACCATTTCATATTGGACAAAGAGTGCCACTACAGTGGGACATGTACCCAACAGTACAAAGTAGGTAGAGATGTACACAACAAGTCAATACATGATTTGCAAATATGATTTAAAGGATATTCATCATGAAAACAATTATGTTCATCAACAAAGCAATTATGTTATGTTCACACAACCATAACTCAACATTCACATCATCAAAGCACTATGTTCATCATCAAAACATTTATGACAATTATGTTTAGTGAACATTTATGATAAAATGTCTACACATTTTAATCACACATAAATGCATCAGATCTGTGGGATTTTGATTGAATCATATTTTAATTCGAAGTAATTTTTAAATTACTTAAGTTTCTGTTGCAAATATAGAAGAGGGGGTTGAATAGATTTGCAGTGAAACATAAACAATTTAAAATTACTTCGAATTAAAATAATGTTCAATCAAACCCCACAGATCTGATGCACTTATGTGTGATTAAAATGTATGAGGCATTTTATTAGACAATGTGTGAGCATTAAGCATGTGATCGAAATCCTATGCATGCATCTAGTGTAAAGACAAAAGGCGAACCACAATGCACAATATATTTTAGGTGGTTCGGAATACACAAAAGTGCTTCCTACATCTACCCCTCACATAGTGTTGCACACACTACTCAATTACTTGAGTAAAACACACATACAAGCACAACACTCCAACACATGAGCACACAGCCACACACCACACACGCTAGATCAGGTCCACAAGAGATTAGATCCTTTAGCTATGATCTAATCCACCAGACAAGCACTTACTCAGGTGAATCTAAGTACTGATTTCAAATCAGTACGTACATACACAGAAATGATATGAAATAGAGAGAAAGTGTGAGTGAAAGGAAGAAATTCTCTCTCCAATCCTTAATCCGGACATCATAATCTCAAATCCACATAGTTTCTTCCTTGATGCTGCTTTTGTTGCTCTTCTGCTCTTCTTCTCCTTCTTCATGTTTTGCTTTGTCTAGAATAGGTATCGTGCCGCCAAGAGGTCTAGTCATTGCAACCTTTCCAAGAGGTGGGTCTCGTCCTCCCCTAGGCATTCTAGCTTTGAATTGCAGAAGACTAAAGGATATCCTCTAGCTTGGATGTTGAATACATCCTTGATTTGATCTCCTCTGCACAATCTTCCTGTCTTCTTCTCTTGGACCTTGTGCAGCGCAATGGAGAACCCCTTTCTGGGCTCCACAGCCTTCTCTAAGTGTTATGAGAGCTCTTTAGAGATGTGTGTGGGCTCACACTTCAAAAGAGACAAGGGAACCTTTTATGTTGTCCTTATCCTCACACGTACATGGAATGCATGTGTATGAGAAAAGGATGCCCAAATTAAGTCCTCGTGCTACGTATGTGTTGGCCGCTGCCCCTTATGGTTGTCGATAGCTACCGCAAGAATTTGTCCATCAAAAGCAATTTCTTGAAGAGTGTCTTCAGTTGTCGACAGATGTCTGGTGGTTGTCGATAGCTATTTTCCCATCCAGAATTGCATTCCTGAATTTGGTCTTTAGTTGTCAACAGATGACTGGTGCTTGTCGAAGGTACACCTTGAACTCTTTTACTTTAGATTATATTTGATATTTTGTGCACTCAATTGCATCACATGTCATCCTTCGACTGAAGGTTTGTTCACTTAAGTAACCACGAGTCTTGGCCCTACACACACACACAAAAATACAATTTTAGTAAAGTATTTATGAGATAGTACTTAATTAATGCAAGGCAATCGATGTGACTGTAGCCCACACTTCGATTGGAAGCCTTACCAGTCGAAGTCAGAACTTCGACTAAAAAAGACTAAAATAGCCCAGTTGAAGTCATGTATTGACACCTCCATAGGTGTGTGTTGACACCATAGACTAAAGCCAAAACACAGCTTCTTTGGAAGTTGTCATGTGTTGACACCCTGATAAGAGTGTGTCGACACCACAGTGTGAACTTTACATTCCAGGGTGCTAGAAATAGTGCCAATGTCGACACCACAATGTGAACTTTACATTCCAGGGTGCTGGAAATAGTGCCTATGTCGACACCATCAAATTATATCAACACACACATGTAGTAAAATGGCATTTGTTCTTCATTCATGCAAATATCAATATGTCAAGTCAATATATGATTTAAAGGATATTCATCATGAAAACAATTATGTTCACAACAAGCAATTATGTTATTTATCATCAAAATAATGATTATGATTGTTCACACAACCATAAATCAACATTCTCATCATCAAAGCACTTATGTTCATCATAAAAATATTTATGACAATTATGTTTAGTGAACATCAAGATTAACGACGATTACGTCATCATCAAAACAAATCAAAACAATGATTATGGTTATTTGCACAATCATAACTCAACATTCTCCGCCTTTTTGATGATGATAAAATATTCTCAATCAACCAAAATCTCTCTCCTTTTGACAACATCAAAAAGAATAGAGCATGATGTGTAATAAAAAGCAATGCAATTTCTCTCTCTTTTAATCAATAACATGCATACTCTCCCTTTTTTAACAACAAAAAATGTGAGACCAAATGAATAAGTAAGAAGGGTGAGAGCACAATGATACCAATTGTTGGTTTAAGGGTATGAGCAAGAAGGCAGTTTGAGAAATAAACTCCCACTTAATCAACGAAATGAATATTCTCTCTTTTTCTCAACCACCAAAATGATCGAGGAATGAACAGTGAAAAGTGAAACAAGATGAATGTTCATTCCAGAATTAACATGGATTTTGAGCATGAAATTTGAGAATGAGACGATTGCTCCCCTGAATACACGATTGACTCTCAAGTAGCAGAAAAATTATGAATCGTAGAGATTTGCATTTTTGACATGAAAAGATGAACATTAATGATTTTTTCTTAAGAAGAAACAACATGATGGGTTAGACAAAAGAATATCAAGGTACACCAAGATATTTGTATATGAGAGATAATATCATTGTATTTTTTATAATGTTTAGCAAGGTTTAAAAAGAAGATAATTTTTGAGTGAGTTCTTATGTCAGTTCTTTATCATCAAAAATCACTTCAAAATTTTATTTATAATATGACATGATTTTTTTTTTTTTTTGTGTCCCAAATTGAGTTGTCAAGAGTGTTATCAACAGAAGGACAAAGTTTTAATCTTAACACAATGTAGAATAACAAATTAATACTATTGAACAACATGCTTTCTATTTAGGTTAGCTGCACTTTGTCCACTATTTGTTTTTCTTTTCATTTCATCTTCTGAGACATTTCAGGAAAATTAGGAAAAAGGTTTAATCCATGCTTTTTGTGTACGAGCATACACACTTACCTAGTGCAAAAATGTCTGACTACTTAGTATGTTCACCATTTATTTGCCTCTTTTTGAATAGAGATAACTTAGGAACACCTTTTGACCCAAGCACAATTACGTCTCAAGTGGAAATAGCCTAGTTACTCAATATATTAGTCATTGCTCTACAATTTTCCTTGAATTGTTCTTTTTTTGAGTTTTTCTATCAATTCTTCAATATTTTTCATGTAAGTGAAACCAATTCATTGGTGTCAGGTAGCTTTTTACCTAGATAGATCATGGTCTTGAGTTGTTAAAATTTTATTCTTAGCATTTGTTAAAAAGAAAACTTCAATATTTCTTATGATATCATACTCAAGACTTCTCATGTGTCTAATTAAGTGTTTTACAATAAAATTCTAAATAAACGTTGAGGATAAAGATAAACACAAGATTCTAAATCTTAGTTTCCATCTTCATGTTTATTCCAAGTGCACATGTAGACCCTAGATTTTGTACTCCTATACTTGTTGTTTGTATGTTTAGAAATTTTGGCCGAAATTCATCAGGGTGGCAACAGATAGTCCGCCACTGCTTTTGACGACAGACTTGTATGTCATAAATAGAGGTTAATGACATACTGTGATATCGTTTACGGTTTTTCAATTTTTTAACTTTGGGAAGTTAACTACATAGTTGATTGCCTACAACTTCATGTTGACGGCAACTACATTGTCGTCAACCCCTCCGTGTGTGTGTGGGTTTCCTACTCTGATCCAACTCCGATTTCATAGGGGATAGACTTGGAAAGCCCAAATTGGTTTCGGTTTCCCTTTCCTACAATGAGCACAACCCAAACCCTAATAAATATTGGTCGTTTTTGTAAAAATAGAACTTTTACTCAGCTAGGTTTTTATTGGGAGTTCGGGAGAGAGAAAAGGGAGAGACATGAGGTTGGAAATCCAGTGAATCAAAAGCTACATCAACATTCTTAGCAAGATGAAGGCTCAATATAATGTGGAGAGGCTCTTGCTTATGAGGAGATCATGGAGGTCGAATCAAGCTGGAGAAGATCATCTCTTTGGTTTGAATGAGACGGGCTTTATCGTCTAAATTTGATCTTGAGGAGTTTTTTTGAGGTAAATAACTTACGGGAATCATCTATGTGCCTATCATTTAGGCTTTTATAATTTTTACCAATTTTGTATCATGTCCTGGACCCCAAAATTTCCCTTTCTTTGGATTTGGTATGCACTTCTACAGATAGGAGTTTGACGACAGCATCCTTGCTGCCAAGTTCCTGGCTTGAGGGCAAGGACATTACCGCCAACAGTCTTGACGTCAATGCATTGCTATTAAATTCTTCAATTTTCAGAAAGAATTGTTTTAAGAGCATGTGATGTGATTTTCAAAATTTTGGGTGCAGAGTTAGTCTTTAGGGTTTTTATCATAACATGTACGTACTTTGGAGTAGTTGATGAAATTTTGGTATTTTTTATTATTCCTATAAATTATTAGAATTTATGTTGGTGTTAGATATTCATGTTATGTTAGATTTAACGCAGGGAAAATAGGTATGTTATGAATCTTTGTCTCAGTATTTTATGTGGATTTAGGGTACCTATGAACATGTTTTCATATCACTAGATTCTTAAATTTCTTGTTAATCTTATTGTTAGTGAGCCATCATGTTAATTACCTGAAAATGTTTTGAATGTGAAAAATAGGTATACTATTCTGAAAATTCAAAAAAAATTATTTATATGATGTTTTCTATATATGATCTATGGTTACTGTTTGAGCAGTTCTAATGTCTGTAACTACTATGTCTAGATATAAGCCTTTAATGTCCATGTTAAGCATGATTAGTTAAAAGTGATGATTTATGGTGATAAGTATCATGATGAGGCTTTGTTAAACATGTATTAGTACTGTTAGGTAATAAAATTATCTCTGTACATGAAATATGGTTTATGTTATAAGCATGTGAATAAGCCACTAAGTGCATAAGAATTATGTGTTAAATAAGTGATTAATGTGATGAAGTGATTAATGTGCCGATTTGACACTGCTACATTAAAAGGCTATGAAGCCGTACTGTAGAAAAGTCTATATGGGAAGGCTCAATGTGTATGTGATATACTGTGGGCATCAGGATGAAATCTTGGAGGTGGACAAAACCATTAGTTAGGGTGGTGAGTGCTTCTCCAGATTCTGCATAGTTTACTAAGATTCATCACTATGTTGCCTAGGTGACGGGGTAGTGATATGTATGTGATAGTGTCCTTTATGGTGGTTTGGACTATGTATCACAGCGAAAATAAGCGAAACAAGTGTGAAAATAACTGTGAATGTGCGATCATGTGAACGTGATGTGTTAATGTGATGCATGTGAAACCATGTGAATATGTTTCTATTTATGCTAAAATAGCAAGAAAAGAGTAAGTAATTGTGTTATATGAATGTGTTTAATGAGAAAAAATATCACGTTAGTATCATGAGTAGATATGCGCTTGATTTGATTATAAAATATATGGGAATGAGTCATATTTATGAGTTGTGCTAACCAATATGTGCCATATGGAATCTATGTGTAGTTGGTATGTTAAGCATGTTTATCTAGTACTTGCTAATAGCCGTGTGAATCATGTGATAGTTTACTTAATGCATTATACTTGTGTAGAGTGTATGGATGTGACCAATGGGTTTGCTTGCTGAGTCTATTGCGTAGACTCATTCTTGTTTAAATATACATGTGAGATAGGTATTCGAGAGACTAAGGAGGAGATAGCGAGAAGCGACTCCAAGCATGAGGAGTAGTTGCAGCTTAGAGAGTTATTCCTATAGCTTGTACTTTTTTTGCGTAGTATGTGAGACATAGTTTTATTGTGGACTTATGGATATAGTTATTTGTGGATTTGTCATAATTACCTTATTATGTATAGGTGTGGCATGTGTGTAGTGATGGAATAAGCATTACTTTTGTTTCTGTTGCACTTCCTTCGATATTTGTGTACATCTCTACCTACAGTGTTGTGTTAAGTACATGTCCCACTGTGACAACACATTTTACATCGATGTGGGTTGTATAATTGTACTGGTATAAAGAGGGTCCATTATAGCACAAATATTCTACACACGTGATTTTTTTATTTTTCATATAAAAATATCAATGAAGTCTTGAATGGATTCATGGAACATGATGAGGTCAATTGATAAGCAAAGAATTTTTGTAACCAAGGATGGTTCTAAAATGGTTAGAGGTTGAAAGCCTTAACACATAGTAGAAATGTGAGTTTATTTCAAGTGAGAGCACATACATGAAGATTGTTTATCAAACTTCAATCAAGGTGTTGATGATAAAGATTCAAAAGAGTGGATATGATAATTTATATCATCAAAATACCACAACAGTTAAGACATTGTATCTTTAATCAAATGACATTGAAATCTCATACAAAAGGTAGCAATAAGGGACTAGTGTCGACACAAGGTCAAACAGATTTTCTATGTTAAATCTTTCTTTTACATCTTTTCTAAGACCATATATGCCTTTACAAAATTACTTCCCATTAGCATGTTCATGGAATGAAAAAGTTTGCAAGCAATTTGCACATGATTATGCACACAATAGCTTTATGCAAAACATGACTTTTGGTACTTAGAGGAATATTTTACTTACGCATAACGATAGTTTCTAGGTCAGTATGAATGTCTTTTTACATTTCACTATTTGATATATCAAAAAAGTCAATGGGAAGTCGAATGCACAGTAAATCATGGACAAAGGGGGGCATAACAGGATACCAATTGTTATGAAAAATTGTTGGTATGTGCAGCAGCAATACACATCAGTGCAGTAATTATCTTGCCATGATACCAATTCTTATATAAATTTTGAATAGTTTGAGCATCATGGAGGAAAACAGTTAAGCATGACATTTTATTTTTCAGATAAAACTCTAAGAGTTTATTCTAATCCAGCAATTAAATCTAAAAAGATAAGAGAATTTACCTTAATAGTCTTCAACTCCCCTCTTTTTCTAAGGATTTTATCTACGATCTCTAATTTTTCTTGCCTTACATAGCCATTGTCCTAATTCCAAATAGAAAGGTAGGCTACAAGGCTACTAACTGATGTACAGGGATGTGATGAACAACCGAGAGGGGAGGGGTGAATTGGTATTCACCTAGGTAAAAAAAATTTATTTTACACAAAATAGATTAGACACAGTCAATCAAAACCTATTATGCAATATGCACAGCGGAATATAACAAGTATACATACGAAACCAACTATCCCATGTGCGTAGAACGGAGATAGAAGAGATGGATGTAAACCACATATGCACACAGGATTTAGAGTGGTTCGGCCACCACCCAGATGTGTGCCTACGTCCACTATCCCACACCTTATGATGATTTCCACTAGCTGTTTCCCAGGTACAAGCGAAAACCCACACACACGGTTGTTTACGGGGACAACACAAACCCCACCTCAATTCTCTATATTTTTAACATTCTCTTCAAGCACATGCACTTTGTTTTTATAGTTTTTCATTTTCAGATTTCAAATATGTATTTTCCTTTCCAAGCTTGCAGAATTTTTCTAAAAAACCCTTATTATTAGACCATGCATTCCATTTCTTGTTCATATAATGAATTTTACTTTGAATGATTTCATTTTGATCTTGAAAACACTGCATTTAACATTCAACAAGTAACATGATTCACATGGATATTCATTATGCAAAATATCATTGATTTTTATCTTCACTCCCTTATTTTCCTTTTTTTACTTTTCAGTATTTCTCATTCAGACTGAATGCAATTGCTCAATCTCCTCAAGAATAAAGGATTCTCGATCATAGTTTACCTCAATATCCATGAGACTACACTATTCCTTCTTAGGTTCTTCAGCCTCACAGGATGACTGGTCAGAGTCACTGAAGGTGGCGACGATGGCTTCGGGCTTCTTTGCCTTCTATTTGTTTTCCTTTCTTAGAAATACTGGGCATTCTGATCTCATGTGCCCCATTCCTTGCCATTCATAGCAGATTAATTCTGATTTTTACTAGAGTCTTCTTGCTTGTTCTTGCCCTTAGAGTTCATAGGAAGCTTTGCATATTGTGGCCTTTTCATTCTCAGAAATTTGTCTTAAGCTTTGTGCAATCTTGGCCACTTCCTCCTCATCTTCTTGAAGAGTTTTCTTTAGAAAGACTTGCATTGGATTTCCTTGCCTTCAGTGCTACATCTTTTTGCTTATAAGTAAGGTCCATGTAGTTCTTCCCAAGTGCCTTCAGTCATTGTGATGTTGGAGAGCCGCGCAAACATGTCAGAAATCTTTTCCACAGGATCATATTGAACATCTCATATTAATGGACTAGATGTTGGCTTCGGTCTCCTTGACCTTTGAAGTACATTCAGGAAATGA
>JACBKR010003619.1:0-28416 GCA_014218235.1 Colocasia esculenta
ATGTGTATCAACACATACATAATAGAGCCCACATAATGAACACAACTAATTTGCACTTAACACAAATATCAAACTCTTTATTTCATTTAAGTAATGAAAACAAGTTGAACTATAGAATGAAGACTCAATAAAAGAGAAAATTACATGTTATCCTCACTACCTACTACATCAATCTATCCTCAAGGTAAACTAACAGTAGACACTAAGATGGGATCATGCTCTTCACTCAGATGCATTCCTCTCCATGTCCTGGCCTTAATCTTCCACTTCAATGTCACCTATGATGTGAAGCAGTAGGGAATGAGCAAACTAGCCCAGTAGGATTTATATCTCAATGTATAGGCATCAATATAAGTGATTAACATTTTAGAACTAGATGGACATGATTACCAAGATATGCATGAACGATAAATCCAAATAACCACGATATGTGAACAAGATAGGTTGATCAACTGATTGAACAATATCTAGAATGATGTAGCAAGCAAGACTAACAGTAGAACACTATGTACAAGCACACAAGATATCATTCGTTTGCAAGAATGCAGGATGGCCATATCACGCAAGCAAGCAAGCACGCACGAGCAAGAACTTTTAACATGTAATAGTAATTAGGCATAATGCCACTAATGTGCACTAAGGATCTATGCCACCTTGAAATGCACACTATGATACGTGTATATGGTTATGGTATCTAGCTTCAACATGCAAGTACTCCCAACGTAGATGCACCATCAGTAATCATTATACAGTGTGACAAGGAAAACTATGGTTGCGGTTTGAGATTTACATGTTGCCATACCCCCACTGCTGCTCTCCTGAGCAACCTAGGTCGCCGCCGGCCATGGCTGGCCTGGGGGGGGGGGCCTTGGTTCCTCCTCCGTGCATCCTCACCTTGATCCTGGGGCTTCCTCCTCCAAGTGTCCTCCTATTGCGCTGGCTCCTCTTCTGGGAGACGCCCTGGTGCTGCCCTGGTGACTTGGTCCGCCCCAGATCGTGTTTGTTTGGGTGCTACTACGTAGGAAGCGAAGGCTACGTCACTTCCTCCTGCTGGCATTGATTGCACGGCTATAGTGCCGCCCACGTCCATGCAGCCCCCCACGTCCTCGTCGCCTTCCGCACAGCCGTCTTAGGCATTGCTCCTCGTTGCTGCGTGTGGGTTCGGATGTTCATACAGGGCATTCTTTTGCCCAAGTTGTGATGAAATCTATTCAGCCTCCTTCACTGCCTTTGAAGGTTCATGTGCCTGCATGTACGGATTCTGGTGAACCGGCTGTCTTCTTTTCCATGGACGAGGTTCAGATATCTTGTACTCCTCTTGCTTTTGCTATCATTGCGAGGACCCCTCTTGGGCATCCTTCCTTCCAGGAGATTCGGTTGCATCTGGCTCAACGTTTTAGTTTCAAACAAGATTTCATTATTAGTGTGTTGGACGGGAGACATCTTCTTCTCAGGTTTCAAAATCACGAGGATTATCTTCAGGTTTTGTTGAAGGATTCTCTGTATGTTAAAGGTCGCTTATTTAGGTTCTTTCAATGGACTATGGATTTCTGCCCTAACATAGACTCATCGCTGGTTCCTGTTTGGATGGACTTACCGGGTCTTCTAGCCAATTTCTATAATCATGCTATGATCCGCTCTATCGCTCGTAGTGTTGGCCAAGTTCTCCAGGTGCACAGGGACACTCAGTGCTTAACAAGAACACATACTGCTCGTGTTTGTGTCCAGTTAGATGTTTCGAAGAAGCTTCCTGAGCATGTGTGGGTTGTTTTGGGTCTTGCGGTATATGGCAGCCTCTGGTGTTTCTAGATCCTCCGTCCTTTTGTCAATCATGCCATCGCCTAGGCCATCTGATGTCCAGTTGCAAGAAATCATCCGCCCCTCCTGCCAAAGACCCTGATGTTCTCCCGGAAGTTATTGTAACTCATAAAGAATGGCATTCGGTTTCATATGTTCCTAAGAATAATGAAACTTGTCACTGGTAAGGCGACTTATCTGTGGATGCTCTGAAAGATAATCTGGTAGATGCTCCTGTTTTGGATACTAGTAAGGCTGCTCTGGTGGACGTGTTTGTGAGGAACAAGTGGGTGCGCCTGTGGTTGCTGATCAGGGTCTTGTTGTTCCGCACGATAACTCCATTAATTCGGCTCATGTTCTTATGGAGGATGTTCATGTGTCTTTGAGTATGGGTGGAGCGTAGGGTCCTTCTGTTATTCCTGGTAGCGCTGTACCAGATACTATTCCTACTTACATTGATGGTGACAGTGCTCTTTCTTCTTCCTCTTCTTTACAAGGGGTTCATTTGTGATGAGTTTGTCTCTATATCTGGTAAGCAAATCAGCAAGGCTATTGGTTTTCTAGTGGGTTCCGGCTGAACCTCCAGATCCAACACGGGTACATGTGAGCTTTGTCGGTAAGGGGTCTGTTAGAGCTGAGGGTGTTAAAAAACACGTACCTCATTGCGCAGGAGCGCGTCCGTAAAATCTCTCAACATATTGTCTAATGAATGCTCTTTTGAATATTAGAGATATGGTAATGCTCCCTCGGTTAGTAGGCTGAAACAGCTTGTGAGAACTAATCATATTACTTTCTGGCTATCATTGAGATGAAATTGTGTCCTTCTAAGATAATCAGGTACAAGCATAAGTTAAGTATGTTCTCTGTATGGTAATGCCAGTGAAAGTGCTCGGATTTGGCTTTTTTGGCAGTCTCAGCTTCAGGTGGTTGTGTCTTCTTGCTCTGATCAACATATCATGGTTCGATTAAGTTCTCCTTTTGCTTGTGATGTGTTCATTACTGTGGTCCATGCTAGTTGTATCCTCTCATAATGTCGTATCTTATGGGATCATCTTGTTGATTTCTCATCTACTTGTATTAGCCCTTGGCTTGTTGGTGGCAACTTCAATAGCATCCTTGATCTCATGATAAAGGGGTGGTAGGAGGGCTTTGGCTGCGGGGTTAGAGGATGTTGGATTTTCTAGAGGCAGATACACATGGTATAATGGGCAGCAAGCTAATGGGATTTGGGCTAGAATGATCGTGCTCTTTTTAATGGTGAGTGGACTATTAGATGTCCGCAGATTTCTGTGCGTCACTTGTCTAGAGCTTGCAGTGATCATAATCCTTTACTTATTGCAGCCAATCTGAACCCCTCTGGCATCCATCAAGATTTGTTTTCAGCAAATGTGGACCTCACATAATAGCTTATTTGTTGATTCCCATGTTGCTTAGGTTGTTGCTCCTTGTTCCTCCTTCCCCCTGCTTTCTATGGCCTTAAAGCTAAAGCATATGAAAAACTTTTATAGAGAGTGGAACAAAAGTGTGTTCAAAAATACTTTTGATAATATTCAGGAGGCTGAGGACAATTTCACTATTTCCGAAGGGGATTTTGATGGAGATCCTTCTCACATTAACAAAGAACGGCATGAAGGTGCTCGTATTAATCTTCAACGTGTTCACCTTCAGGAGGAAATTTTATGGAGACAGAAATCTAGAATTAAATGGTTGAAGGAGGGTGATCACAATACAAAATTTTTTTCATGCTTGTGCAGTGTCCCCAAAGAAGGAGATCGGCCAGTAATGTCCTTCATGGTGATGATGGTTCTGTGGTGGATGATAATCTGAAATGGCCTCTATGCTTGTTACTCACTTTCAAAGTGCTTCACCTGTCTGATCATTCTCTTCATCCAGATGTTTTGGAATCTATTCCCTGTCTTTTGTTACAAGAGCAAAATCAACAACTTTCTGTTGTTCCCACTCCTTCTGAAATCAAGGAAGTTGTCTTTAGTATGTGCCCGGATAGTGCCCTGGCCCTAATGGCTTTACGGTCATTTCTTCCGTGATTGCTAGGATTTCATTGACAGTGATGTTTGCTTGGCTGTGAAGGCATTTTTCTGTGGTCATGCTCTTCCCAGATCCTTCACCTCTTCCCTCATTGTGTTGGTGCCCAAGGTGGATGACCCCCGTACCTGTGCTGATTTTAGGCCCATCAGCTATGTAACTTCTTTTATAAAATCATATCTCGTATCATAAGTGACAGGCTGCGCATGTTCTTCCTCTTCTATATCAAAGAACAAGGAGCTTTTACTAAGGGTCGTTATTTCTGAAATTATTTCTTTGGCTGGGGAGATGATTCAGCATTTGGCTAGGAGATGTCGTGGTGGCAATGTCATCTTTAAGCTAGATATGGCAAAGCATATGATCGTATGGAATGGGATTTTTTATTGTTGTGCTCCAACGGTTTGGTTTTTCTTTGCAGTTCATTCTCTTGTGAACCTCTCATTTCAAATGTTGCTTCTCAGTTATTTTTAATGGTCAGATCAATGGGGTTTTTTAATCCAGCAGGGGTCTTCGTCAGGGAGATCCTATTGCTCCTGCTTTATTCATTCTTGCAGAGGAGGCGCTCAACAGAGGTCTTTCTATGTTGTTCCATCGCAGCATTGGGGGGGGGGGGGGGGGCTTATTTCACGCTCGGCGATGCCCTTGATTTCTCATCTCCTATTTGCTGATGATACCCTAATATTCTCTAATGGTTCAGCCCATCATATAAGAAGTCTCATAAGGTTTTTGAGAAAATATGAAGCTTCCTCTGGCCAGCTCATCAATGTTTCCAAGAGTGCTTTCATTATTTCAGATCGTGCTCCCTTATCGCTTGGTCGTTCTATTGCTGATCTAATGGGATTTGTGAAGGCGAGATCTCCATTCCGGTATCTGGGTGTTACTCTCTTTTGTGGTAGGCAAAAACCAATGCATTCAGCCACATCCTTTCTAAAACTGCGGCGAAGCTTCAATCTTGAAGTCCGGCTTCCTGTCCTCTGGAGGGCGGCTTGTGCTTGTGAGACATGTTTTATCCGCCCTCCCTATCTACACCATGTCGTCCCAGGCCATCCCTAGTTCGGTTACCAGAGCGTTTTACAGGCTTCTGGCTAATTTCTTTTGGGGATCTTATGAGGGGTCCCAAAAAAACACTGGGTGTCCTGGCATGATATGTCTAAACCTGTGTCTTCTAGCGGTTTGGGGATCCTGGATATTCGTAGTATGCAAGTTTCCTTAAGGACTAAATTGCTTTGGAGGGTTCTCTCCTCCACTTCTCTGTGGGCTTCCTTCTTAAAGCCAAATACTTGCATAAGGTTCATTATTCTGACGCTACATTTGATATTATGATTTCTGCGGAAAGAAGGTTATGGCAGTAAGCTGCCAGTCATGTTTTCTCTAATCATAGATTTTTATATCCGGGCCTGGGTCAATGGTCAGTTTTTGGTTGGACATATGGGCTGGGTCTGTTCCACTTCGGACATATCTGCCTACACATGTTTGGATGAATATTTCTGAAAGGTTCTACTCTGTGCAACATGCTTTTTCGGATATTACTTGTGAACACCTTGCTATTGCCCGAGCGCATTGTCCTTCAGCAGTTCTGGATGGTGCACTTGTGGATCTGGTGTCCTGCTCCTGATGGGTATTTACATCCAAGTCGGTGCGGTCCATTTTACAGGGGGATTCAATGCACTCATACTGGTCGCATCTTTGGAGTTCGTGTATTCCTCTTAAATGGTCCTTTTTGCATGGCATGTGGTACGTGGATGTATCCCTACTGATGATAGAATAGCTGCTTGTGGTATCCTGTTGTGCTCCAAATGCCCTTGTTGCCCTATCCCTCAATGTGAGACCATCCAGCACCTTTTGTTTCAAGGGAAATCGCTAATGATGTGTGGACTGTTGGCATGGCTTCATCAACTTCAATAACCTTATGTTTCATTGGTGCCCAGTGGGGTGTTTGGTTTCCTTTCAAATCTCCGTTATTCTACAGTTGGTGGAACTATATCCAGGTGTCTTTTCTTGGCTATCCTCTGGGAAATCTGGTGTTGTAACGCCCCTCTTAGACCCAGTATAGTTATACCAACTCACATTGGATCTAATAGAAGTATTACAGTGGAACGAATCCAACATTTGACGGTACAGGTTGAGATATACACAAATGACAATTCAATTCCAATAATAAGCAACGAAATATGGAACTAAATGATGGTGATCAACATTATACTCAAATATAAGTCTAGTACATAAAAGAGAAATAACAATAGTCCTAAATTTATTACAATTCATAGTCCAAATGCATAAAGGAAAATACATATAGACCTCACATACAAGAGTCACTCTAAAATCTCTCAACCAATCTAAGTCTCCACGTCCTCTTGCTTCGAGTCAGTGTGTACTAACTCTTGGGTATCCTCTGGTTCTCCTGAAATGTTAAACAAGTATGAGTCTACAAGACTCAGCAAATTACATGAAAGATAGTTCACGATATTAAATATACTAGGTTTAAAACATGGTAATATATTATTACTCATTTCATTGATATCATATACTCTTCTTACTATCATGGTTCTAAGTCAATTGGCAATCACATATTCATAACATTCTAATTATCATGAAATAGAACATGTCATGTAATGCATAAAATTCACATCTTATTCCTTAACAATTAATTCAACATGTTCCTACATATAGCATGTAATCATTCTTATCATGGAATGTACTTATTGCCATGTAACATGTGAACCATTTAATGGAAGCCTTATGCTATATTATGCGATATACAACAGTTATCATGGAACAATTGAACACCTAAACATTTAGCAACCATTTTACATAACAATTTTCATGTAACATTTAAACACATTGACATATGGCATGTAATCATGTAGGCATGTAGCATATAGGTCATGTAGGCAATTGTTCATGTAGATGTGTAACGTGTAGTCATGTAGACATTTTCAATTAATTGCCAAGACATAGCCCGCACTATTATAGAGATCAGTAGTCATTTAACATTCACTTATCACCTAGGCAATGCGGTGATGAAGTCATGGTATTTGTGCAAAATCGGGGAAGTCCTTCCCACCTTAACCAGTAGAACTCGTCTACCTCCAGGATTTCAATATGTTGCCCACAGATTCAATAAATCATTACATGTAGGTGAACCATTACCATAGGGGCATCTATGGTGTAATTCCTTGTAGGAATCTCTAATATAGCAACGTCTTATGGCATTTCCTTTCATCGTATGCATTAACATTACGATATCATCTAATTTACATTTCATGCATAAGTATAAACAATATCTAATCATATCTTTCAGTTTCACAATACTATTATAACTGTATAACAGATCCCTATCATGGTATCAATTTCAATACATTATTCATGCATCTACTTTCATATTTATTCAATTTCTACATGTAACTTACTATTCAAAAATTCATAACAGTAAGCACAGATGTCCAAAATTCCAAAATTTTGATAGAAATTTAGAATCAGGGCGTACTAATCACATGCAAAATTTTGTATTTTTCTGATGTCTGTAACCATTTTTCATAATTAAATTCCACTAAATTGATTCAATTAACATAATACAATCAGTAAGAACACTATGATTCTGTACAGAAATGGAGTAAAACAAGTGTGCAATATTATAGTCCCTGAATCATAATTCTCCATGATGTATTTCGTTCATAATCACCACAATTTTCTTTTATCATTTACATGATCATCACAAAATGACTAACTATATGCACATGTGATTTATACCCAATTTCAATATTCTGTCCATGATATGGCATTGATGAAACACACTAACATTACCTGGCCGAAACTTCATACAAGCAAGGTTTATGGATTAGACGATTAAAAATCAATTTTCAGGCAAAACATGGTACTGATAAACTTGACGGCAAGGTATGTGGCATTTACCAAAGTCAACGTCCACATACACTGTCGTTAAATCTCAATAGACGGCGGCACATAGCACTGTTACTTATACTAGCGGCGGCACATAGCGCCGTTTACATGTAATAACAGACGGAAAATAATTGTCATTCATATGAGATAGACGGTAGTCGATGCCGCCGTTTATAAGATATAGGCGACAAGCGATCTGGACGTCTAGTTCTAAAATGTAGAAAACACAGAAACCCTACATGAAATAACGCAACTTCTACCCCTCCCGTAGGTTATTTGCATGCTTTAAAATATGGAAAAATGGTAAATCTATAGTGTATCATATCCTAAACTGAACCCCCATGTAACTTGCCTCCTTCCCTCCTACAGGAGTGATGAATCTAAGCTCGAAGATTCCCACCTCGCCTGTGAGGCAGTCCTTTCCTTGGACTTCAACCGCTCCAATCCGCCTCCAATCATGGCTCCTCGCTTGGATGAGTTCCTGATCACGAAGCTGGGCACACCGCCTTGGTCCAGAAGCCTCCAATCCGCTGAACCAACACAAATCGCCCTTTCTCGGCCCTCTTTCTCTCCTCCAAAAACTAGAGCGAAAAACCCCTTTCCAATACGGAATCGGTCTTATAAAGACCTCCCATGCAATGGCCAGCCTAAATCCTGACCCTCCGATCCTAAACGCTTGGATCATCACATTAAAACCTCCTGGAAGCGGCCGATCTCTCTTTCCCCGAACGAAAATATCAAAAACAGGCAAGTCAGCTTAACGTCAACATAAAATATCGGCAGCCTCCACGTAAACGTCCATTGATGATGTCATTTACAGGCTGCCCACAAATTTAAGAAATTCATAAAATAATAAATGACACAAGAGCATGTCGTTAACAGGAGATAAATGGCAGGCGATCTTGCCGCTTACAGGAATTAACGCCAAGAGATGTTGACGCCAAATTCCACACAATCAGCATTTAAAATTCATGCAGAATAAATATACAATTTGCAAATAAATTCAAGAAAAATTTTCTGGGGCACTACAGGTGCAGCAGGAATCGTTGTCGTTTTGATGATCAGGTGATGTCAGCTCAACGTATTCTGCATAGAACGATGATTGTTGTTCGTGACATTGCTGTTGTATCTGTGTTTCAAGGGTCTGATCGTACTTCTAAGCAGGGTTTCTTACGTTGTTGGAGTATTCATGTGTCCTCTAGGACCCCTTTGCCTCCCAGGGTTGTATTCCTACCTCCTTCTGGTCGCTTCAAACTTAATGTTGATGGGGCGTTCTAGTCTGGCAATGGTGTTGCAGCTGGTGGGGGTATTTTATGAGATTGCCATGGTAATATCTTGTTCACCTTTGCTGCAAATTACCTGGATGTTCACTCTAGCCTTCAATCTGAGGCTCTTTCTCTCAGGGATGGTCTTTCACTGAGAGGTTTTACTTCCGTTCTAGTTGAGTTTGATTCCCAAGTGTTAGTGCGCATCTTGCAATGTCGTGCATCCTGCCCATGGCGGTTGATCTACAACGATTCACTTGCTCTTACAACGATTTCATTAGTGGAACATGTCTCATGGACACATCGATTCTTTATCATAAATTTAATGAATATATCTATTATTCTCATATATTTTCAAATATTGTGAAAGTCAATGTCTTCCCGTGCACATCTCTAATATCCTTGCATTTATTATGACTGTTCACATCATCTGCTCGTTGCCTTCTATTCTTATGCTTCTCTAAGAAACACTTTTCAGAAAGTAGAATGACATTTCTATTTTGGTGAATAGTCTTACTGCATGAATTCTAACGTTGACTGACAGCAAGAGATAGCATAGCTATCTATGATTTAGCATTTAATGTGTGCAGGTCTCTGCCTGTCACACCCCGACGCGGAATATCGGAACGTGAGGCAGTTGCAAATAACAGGTACAGAGCGAGTACTAGACATCACACCATTGAACAAGAAATAAACACAAAAGCAAATTCTTCTCATTAATAATTTCCAATGTCTAGTTACAACCACTAATATCAGAGCCAATCTATAGGGCCCAATTACATTGAATAAAAGCAAAAGACCGAACTAACTCTAATATATCACTAAGACGCTAGGGTACTCTTGACTTCACTCTTGGTTGTTCCCATCCTCTTGAGTGTAAGGTTCATCCTTGGTCTCACCTGAGAACACAACGACAAACAACGCATGGTGAGCGATAATGCCCAGTAGGACTTAAATCTCAATAGTTAAGCAGACTTTAAATTATTAATGTATTAAAAGGCAGAGTAACTAATGATAGAGCAGAGAGTCAAGTAGTGTGAGAAATAGCATGATAGCACGTGATCGAAATAGCACAAGTTTCCAATATAGCACAAGCGTCGAGTATAGCACAAATAGAAGGATGGTCATAGCACAAATAGCACAAGTATATCAATAGCACAACGAGTATAGTATAGCACTTTTGTTTGTCATGTAGACAACGAGAGAATATAGCACTTTGATTGTCATTTAGATAGTCGAGATAGATAGCACTCGAGTGTAATGCCAAACACTCTAGTCATTTAACTCCCATGGGCAAATAGCACTTTTGGCGCACATCCCAAGACCAGACCGGGCCTTTATATGTTGTCAGGCATTGGTTATATGTTTATCTTTAGACAATCAGTCAATGGCCAATATAGAGTACCAAGAAATAGATGAATAGACAAGAGAGTAGAGTGAACATGGATAGACGAGCGAGTAAGTATAGATGAGAACTAAGGGACATTGCACGTAACACGTTAAGTAAACAAGTGATAGTAGCAGTCGCACAACATGCGCACATAGTTGGCAGTCAGGTGGAATTCACTACCCTTCCGCTGGCCATGTTGTGCACATGTCCAGAGGTCCAACGTGATTTAAGATAAGAGCAAACTTCTAATAGCCATTTGGATCATGTTTATCCCTAAAGGCTGTCATAGGTATTATGGTACAACCACCTCATCGACCATGTCGGAATCCATGGACAGAGGAGACTTACGGAGTCCTTGAAAAGGGATTCACTAATCCGGTAGAAGGAGTATTCGATGGAGAGTTCGTCCAAGTCAAGCGAGAGTGTGTATATAGAAACAAGTGCCTGACATTCTAGAGGAATTCTAGAACAGTGGAGCATCGATAACAGTATTCCCAAAACATCACGAGAATTATAGACAAGTTCATTTAAAATAGGGCAATTAATATACATTATTGAAACAAATTACCAGATACATTATGAAATATTTTGAGGCCAAATTAAGCCATATTGGAGGGTTCAAGTGTGTGCATGTGTTAAGAGAATCTTTGGAGATGAAATAATCAAGTGAAATACTTTTTAATTAACTAATTACATGTTAATGATTAATAATTTTGTTTACTGAGTTTAAGACAATTAATAGGGTAAAGGGTTACTGTAGAAAGTCAAGACTTGTAGAGATAAGGGGTTTCATGCAAAATATTGAGAATGCGACGTACCCTGATGAGGGTTGCGACAGGGTCAAGCGAAAGGCGACAGGGTCTTGTATAAAACACGACGGGTCGCTCAGTGTAGGCTGTCAGAACGCGACAACAGGCCCTGTCGCGTTCAGAACATGACGGGTACCTCTGTTGTGATCGACCCTGAGAATGCAGCCTATCGGGCCATCGCGTTCTCAAGTCCTGTGTCTGAGTCCGACAGGGAAAGGACATGTTCTTGGATTGCGGTCCAGAACTACCTATTTTGACACAGGGTGATTAAAAAATCCATAACTAATTGTACAAGCAATGAAAATTCATGAAAACAATTTTAAACAACTATAGACATGAAGAGTACTTACTAAACAAGATTTGAAAACAAACATGGTTTCAGCATGGTTCAATCAAGTGTATTCATAAAGAACATAGAACACTGTATATTTGAGATGAAAGTTTTAATTCGAGCAACATGGTGGATGATAATTAGGGCTTTTAGGGGCAAACGAAGCCTAACTACCATCAGTATCTCCAGTTAAAATTTGAGAGCATGGATCGAGTATACATGGAGAACAAGAATTAAGAAGAGGGTTCGAGATCATGCTAGTTGCAAAACTTCAAAAATAATAAAGAAAAGATTGGCTCGATGGAAAAATATGAAACAACATGATTGGAACAACCTACAGACGAAGTTTTATGATTTTTGCTCGTGAGAATACCTACCTTTAGTCGTTTTACTCTTCTATTGCTAGAACTTGATGAACTCGGGTTGAAGCTTGAGAGATCCTTCTCTCCACGTTTTCCCCTACTCCTTGGCTTCCTCTCCATGCCCAGCAAGCCTTTGCTACGAGCTAGGGCCGGCCTTGGGGTGATTAAGAGAGTATTTAAGCCTCTTCTCTTTCTATTTCCTAATATGACTCTAACCCCTTTAAATTTCAGGATTTCCTAATTCCTTTCACCGTTCTAAGCATGCAACCTCCCAATTGGGTTAGGAGAGAGGTAATTTCGTGGCCAATCTAATTGGGTAGAGTTAGGAATCCAATTCCAACCCAAACTTCATATTTAATGCATTAAATATCTCTTTTCTAATTAAGTAATTATTAAGTTAAGAATTTAGGGTATTTTCCTGTTATTCCCCTTTTAAAAATCCCTATTTTGGTCCCTAATTTCTAATGGGTCCATTTAACAAAGCCCATTACTTCTTTTCATTTAATGGGTTTTATTTAATTCTCTTTTATTTGATTTTCTAATTGTTTTTATTTTTATTATTATTAAATTTTTATTTTCAAAAAATCCAGGTTGCTACGTCCTCCCCCTCTTAAAAGACGCTAGGGTACCAAGAAATATAAAGAAATCCAGTTAATGGGATAGACAAGCATGTATGCAACCTCGTCTATTTCTTGGTTTTTATCTTGTATTAGCATCTTAGTATAGAGTACCAAGAAGTATTTTTTGATTTTCTATTTTTTTTTTATTTTTAATATAGAGTACCAAGAAATAGACGAGAGCACTAGATGAATAGACAAGATAGTAGAGTGAACGTGGATAGACGAGCGTGTAAAGTATAGATGAGAACTAAAGGACATTGCACGTAACACGTCGAGTAAACAAGCGATAATAATAGTTGCAAAACACGCACACTTGGTGTTGGCAGTCAAGTAGAATCCACTACCCTTCTGTTGGCCATGTTATGCACATGTCCAGAGGTCCGACATGATTTAACATAAGAGCGAACTTCTAATAGCCGTTTGAATCATGTTGATCGCTAAAGGTTATCAAAGGTGTTAGGGTACAACCAACTTGAAGACCATGTGGGAATCCATGGACAGAGGAGACTTACGGAGGCCTTGAACAAGGACTCGCTAGTCCGGTAGTAGGAGTATCCGACGGAGAGTTCGTCCAAGTCAAGCGAGAGTGTGTATATAGAAACAAGTGCCCGACGTTCTAGAGGAATTCTAGAACAGTGGAGCGTTGATAAGGTATTCCCAAAACATCGCGAGAATCGTAGACAAGTTCATTTAAAATAAGGCAATTAATATACATTAATGAAACAAATTACCAGATTCATTATAAAATATTTTCATGCCAAATTAAGCCATATTGGAGGGTTCAAGTGTGTGCATGTGTTAAGAGAATCATGGAGATGAAATAATCAAGTGGAAGACTTTTTAATTAACTAATTACATGTCCATGATTAATAATTTCGTTTACTGAGTTTAAGACAGTTAACAGGGTAAAGGGTTACTGTAGAAAGTCAAGACTTGCAGAGATAGGGGGTTTCATGCAAAATACTGAGAACGCGACGTACCCTGATGAGGGTCACGACAGGGTCAAGTAGAACGCGACACGGTCTTGTACAGAACGCGACGGGTCGCTCAGTGCAGGCTGTCAGAACGCGACAACAGGCCTTGTCGCATTTAGAACACGACAGGTAGCTCTTTCGCGATCGACCCTGAGAACGCGGCCTATCGGGCCATCGCGTTCTCAGGTCCTGCGCCTGAGTCCGACAGGGAATGGACATGTTCTTGGATTGCGGTCAAGAACTACCTTGTTTTGACACGGGGTGATTCAAACATCCATAACTATTTGTACAAGCAACGAGAATTCATGAAACCAATTTAAAACGACTCTAGACATGCAAGAGTACTTACAGTAAACAAGAATTTGAAAACAAACATGGTTTCAGCAAGGTTCATTCAAGTGCATTCATGAAGAACATAGAACAGTGTATAGTTGAGATGAAAGATTTAATTCGAGAAACATGGTGGATGATAATTAGGGCTTTCAAAGGCAAACGAAACCTAACTACCATTAGTATCTCCAGTTAAAATTTGAGAGCAGGGGATCGAGTATACATGGAGAACAAGAAATAAGAAGAGGGTTTGGGGTCATGCTAGTTGCAGAACTTCAAAAATCAAAAAGAAAAGATTGGCTCGATGGAAGAATATGAAACAAGAGGTACTTTGTTCCTGATGATTGGAACAACCTACAGACAACGTTTTATGATTTTTTCTCGTGAGAATGTCTACCTTTAGTCATTTTACTCTTCTATGGCTAGAACTTGATGAACTCGGGTTGAAGCTTCAGAGATCCTTCTCTCCACATTTTCCCCTCCTCCTTGGCTTCCTCTCCATGCCCAGCAAGCCTTTGCTATGAGCTAGAGCCGGCCTTGGGGTGATAAGAGAGTATTTAAGCCTCTTCTCTTTCTATTTCCTAATATGACTCTAACCCCTTTTAAATTTTGGGATTCCTAATTCCTTTCACCCTTCTAAGCATGCAACCTCCCAATTAGGTTAGGAGAGAGGTAATTTCGTGGCCAATCTAATTGGGTAGGGTTAGAAATCCAATTCCAACCAAAACTTCCTATTTAATGCATTAAATATCTCTTTTCTAATTAAGTAATAATTAAGTAAAGAGTTTAAGGTATTTCCTATTATTCCCCTTTTAAAACTCCCTATTTTGGTCCACTAATTTCTAATGGGTCCATTTAACAAAGCTCATTACTTCTTTTCATTTAATGGGGTTTATTTAATTTTTAATTACTTTATTTTTTATTATGATTAAATTTTTATTTTCAAAAAATTCAGGTTGCTACACTGCCAGTACCATGTCATACAACGTTGGACAAAATAGAAGCTGACGGATATCATGATTGATTTTCTCTATGCGTGCATGGGTCGTAAAGCATTAAAGGACTGCAAGCACACCTGTCGTTCTCGACGAACCATGCAGTCTAACGAGCATCCATCCTAGAGACAACAAACACTTCAACGGATATATTTTTCAAAGAGAAGGATATATAGAAGACTGATGACTCCATAAAGAACAACTTTTGAGCTTTCATCTTACAATCTGCAAGCATCAGAAAGAAGAGCCCTGAGCTTCACTCTCGAGCTTTTTGTAGCTCTTGCTCTCCGTTTTTCATTGCTTTTAGCCTTTGGAGAGCTAGTGTGTTCTGAGAGATTTTCTTATTGTACATCTTTCTCTCTCAGTCACTGCCTCAGATCGAGCATTTGTTGTAAGCTTGGTCTAGGGGCATTTTTCCTTTATTCACACTTGTAGTGAAGTTCCTCTTCGGGCTATGAAGAGAAGACCTGTTGTGAACAAGTAGTTTATTTTCCCTTCGGTAAGGAAGGAAGACCTGTGTATCAGGGTATTTGTATTCCTCTTCAGGTTTAAAAGAGAAGGCCAGCTGCCACTGGATGTGTAAGGGTCCTTAAGGGGGACAGTACCCTTGGTAGTGAAAGCCCATGTTGTTGCTTGAGGACTGGACGTAGGACTCCTTGGTATAGGAGGGCCGAATCAGGATAAAAATCTCTTGTTGCATGTGTGATTGCTTTTGTGCGTTTGTTTGTCTTCATTCATCTAACACTAACTATTCTCTTTAGTGTTTTTTGTTAAGCGTTTTTGTTAACAGGTTTTAATCGAAAAGAAATTTTCAGAATCCCATTCACCCCCCCTCTAGGCTTGCTAGCTAGCAAAAAGTGGTATTAGAGCCAAGTCTCTTCAACAAAGAAGAAATCACAATCTGAAGAGCAAAGATAAATGGCAGCTCAAGGGTATGCAGAAGGCCAGTCAGTCAACAGACCACCTTTGTTCGATGGTGAAGATTATAACTATTGGAAGACCAAAATGAAGTTCTTCCACAAAGAAGAACTCACGATCTGAAGAGCAAAGAAGGGTATGCAGAAGGCCAGTCAAGTCTCTTCAACAAAAAAGAACTCACGATCTGAAGAGCAAAGATAAATGGCATCTCAAGGGTATGTAGAAGGCCAGTCAGTCAACAGACCACCTTTGTTCGATGGTGAAGATTATAACTATTGGAAGACCAAATGGAGTTCTTCCTTCAAGGTCTCGATTTTCAAATCTGGTCAATCATAGAGGAAGGAGATTTAGTAGTTCTCAACAACAGAGAAAATTGGACAGAAGATAACAAGAAGAAGATATCTTTAAACTGCAAAGCAAAGAGTATTTTGTGCTATACGCTGAGCAAGAAAGAATAGGATCTCAGCATGCAAATCTGCAATGGAAATGTGGGAGAAGCTCAGAATTACTTATGAAGGCACATACAAAGTTAAAGAAACAAGGATAGATATCTTAGTAGCACAGTACGAGAGATTTCAAATGCAAACTAGAGAATCAATTACTCAGATGTACAGTAGGTTCACAGACATTACAAATGGTCTGGCTGGTCTTGGAAAGCATTATGAAATGGGAGATATGGTGAGAAAAATCTTAAGATCCCTACCAGCCTCGTGGACACCAAAAGTGACAGCTATAGAAGAGGCGAATGATTTGAGAAGAATGTCGTTAGAAAAGCTTGTTGGGTCACTAATGGCCCACGAAATAAATATGGAACGACTTGGAGAGCCTCTAATAGGAAGACACACACCAACGCTCTCAAGGCAGCAGAAGATACATCTGGTGAAGAATCAGATGACAGTAAGAGCATGGAAAGTAGTGAAGATGAAGAAGCTTTTCTCTCCAGAAGACTGCAAAGGATACTTGCTAAGAAGAAATACCAGTCTAGAAGGAGATATTTCAAGAAAGGAAAGGACTTCAAGAAACTCGAAGTCAAGGATACAAAGAAAGTTGAACCCATATGCTACGAATGTAAAAAGCCAGGACACATCAAGGCAGAGTGTTCGAAGCTGAAAAAGACAGAGTTCAGAAAGAAGGACAACTCTAAGAAATTTAGAAAATACAAAAAGAAAGCCATGGCAGCAGCATGGAACAATGACAACGACTCACAGTGAGTCAAGCTCAAGCAAGGAAGAAGAAGAAAAGGCCAACCTGACCTTCATGGAAAACACCGACGACAAGGTAACATCTGATTCCTCATTCACTTCCTATAATGAGTCTGATTCTGATAGTTTAGAAGATGCGTTTAATGAGTTATATAGTAAATATAAAGATGTGTGTAAATTATTAAAAATTACCAAGAAAAATCATGCCTGTCTAGAAATTACTAACTCAGACTTAAAGTCAGAAACTAAGCAATTAGAAAAACAATTCTCTAAATTAAAATGAGAAATAATTTATTATGTGAAGATCTAAAAGTTAAAAATGATCAGATAGCTAATCTGGAAAGTCAGGAACTGTAGTAAACTTAAACTGGAAATTAACACATTAACAAAAGAAAATGAATATTTATCCAGTACAATGGAAAATTTACAAATGGTAAATCATCTTTAATATTAAAAGGAGCTAGAAGATTAGGGAAAAAGAAACATGGTTTAGGATATACTCCACCTGATAATGAAAACTATAGTTCATTTTAAAGTGTATCCAACTCCAAAATTTATAGCTGAAAAATATATTGAATATAAAACTACCTTCAAGTATATCTCAACTGGAAAGGTAAATAAAACATCATGCTGTTCATTGTAATAAACTAGGACATACCAAGATAACCTGTCCAACCAAGCACCTAAAATGGATACTTAAGAGAAAAAGTGAGGAAACTAACCAGCAAGGACCCAAAAGAACTTGGGTACCTAAATCTTAATGTTTCGATTACAGGGAAGCCTTAGAGCATCAAAATGGTACCTGGACAGCAGGTGCTCAAGGCATATGATAGGTAACAAGAAGCTATTTTCATTCATTAAAGATGAAGAAGGTACAATGACCTATGGGGATAATGGAAAAGGAACAGTAATAGGCTGTGGCTTAATAGAAAGTCAAGGCAAAGTCCTTATGGAAGATGTCCTATATGTGAAAGGACTTAAGCACAACCTAATCAGCATCAGCCAGCTATGTGACAAAGGTCATCAAATAAAGTTTCAAGAATCTAAGTGCGTAATTATGAAAGATGGTGCAACAGTGTTCGAACCTGCAGAGAAAAGAACTTATATGTGCTTCATCTAGAAGAACTGAAAGATCAGGATATATGTCTTGCAGCAAACAAGGATCAAGCAGCTGAACTGTGGCACAGGAGATTGGCCACTGCAGTCTGGATGGAATCAAAAATTAGTTAAGATAAATTTAGTAAATGTCTGCCCAAGATAAGTTCAAGGATAGAGGGTGTGTGCGAACCTTGTGCAAAAGGGAAGCATACAAAATATTCCTTCAAGTCAAAAATAGTTTTAACCTCTTCAAAACCTTTGGAACTGTTACACATGGATCTATTTGGGCCGATGAGAACAACCAGTTTAGGAGGAAAGAACTTTGGATTTGTGATTGTAGATGATTACTCCAGATTTACTTGGGTATCATTTTTGGAACATAAGAATGATACCTTCGACAGTTTTGTTAAGTTCAGTAAGAAAGTTCAGAAAGACAAGAAGTTCAGTATAATAAGCATTCGATCAGATCATGGGGGAGAATTTTAAAATGAAAGATTTGCATAATTCTATGATGATCAAGGAATTGAGCATAACTTCTCAGCACCAAGGACACCCCAGTAAAATGGAGTAGCTGAGAGGAAAAATAGGACCTTGTTGGATATGGCAAGAACAATGCTATCAGAATATAATATTCCAAGATATTTCTGGGCTGAAGCAATCAACACTACATGTTATATAATTAATAGAGTGATGATCAGGTCAATCATGAAGAAGACTGCATACGAGCTTTACAAGCAAAAGAAACCAAAGAACAGTCATTTCAGAACCTTCGGTTGTCCTTGCTTCATCCACAATAATGGCAAGAGAGATATTGGTAAGCTAGACTCAAAGTCTGATGAAGGTATATTTATGGGTATGCTTCTAAACCAAAAGGCTATAGAGTATTTAACAAACAAAGTTTATTATGAGCAAACTGTATATGTTATCTTTGATGAATCTAACCCTTCCTTAAGAAAGGAAGTAGATAGTGATAATGATGATGCAGATAATTTGTCTAAGAAACTAAAGGATATATCTATTAAGCACAATGAAAATCCACCCTTGGAAGAACTACAACAAAAAGATCTATCACATGATGATCTTCCAAAAGAATGGAGATACAAGAAGGATCACCCGTTGGATAACATCATTGGAGATCCATCAGTTGGGGTAAGAACAAGAGGTAATGTTATTCCTGTGATTATTTAGCTTTTGTATCTCAAATTAAGCCTAAGACGGTCAATGAAGCACTATCTGATGAATCTTGGATACTAGCCATGCAAGATGAACTTAATCAGTTCAAGAGAACCAAGTTTGGTCCCTTGTTCCGAGACCATCAGATCATCCTGTGATTGACACCAAATGGGTGTTCAGAAACAAAATGGATGAAGATGGTGTTATCACTAGGAACAAGGCTAGACTGGTTGCTCAAGGCTATTCCCAAGAGGAAGGCATAGATTTCGATGAAACCTATGCACCAGTGGCTAGACTAGAGGCAATTCGGATTTTACTTGCATATGCATCTGCATTAGATTTAAAGCTTTTTCAAATAGATGTAAAATCTGTATTTTTAAATGGTTTATAAAGGAGGAAGTCTATGTAGAACAACCTTTTGGTTTTGATGATGTGGATTTTCCAAATCATGTTTTTAAATTGCATAAAGCATTGTATGGTTTAAAGCAAGCACCTAGAGCAGGTATGAGGCTCAGTGCACTTTTATTAAAACATGGTTTTATCAGAGGACAGTAGATAGCACATATTATTAAATCTAAAGTCAAAAATATATTACTTGTACAAATATATGTAGATGATATAATTTTTGGATCTACTGATGAATCTCTTCGCAAGTATTTTGAAATCTTATGTAGGGAGAATTTGAAATAAGTATGATGGGAGAGCAAAATTATTTTCTTGGATTGCAAATCAAGCAAGGAAAAGAAGACACACACATCTGCCAAGCTAAGTACACAAAGGAGTTATTGAAAAAATTTGGATTCGACAATGCAAAGCCACTGTCAACACCAATGAGCACATCTACAAGATTAGACAGTGATAAAGATGGTAAGAATGTAGACCAGAAGCTCTACAGAGGTATGATAGGTTCACTACTTTATTTAAGTGCCAGTAGACTTGATATTCTATTTAGTGTATGCATGTGTGCAAGGTATCAAGCTGATCCTAAAGAATCTCACTTAATCACTGTCAAAAGGATCTTTAGATATTTAGCTAAGTCTCATGATCTAGGCTTATGGTATCCTAAATTATGCGAAGTAATTTAGTAGGATATTCTGATGCTGACTATGCTGGATGCAAGGTAGATAGAAAAAGCATCAATGGTTGTTGTCAATTTCTTGTAGGGTGTCTGATTTCATGGTTCTCAAAGAAACAAAATTCAGTAGCTCTATCGACAGCTTAAGCTGAGTACGTGGCTGCTGGAAGCTGTTGCACACAACTCCTATGGATAAAACAGCAACTTGAGGACTACAGATTACACATCAAAACCATTCCACTGCTATGTGATAATACAAGCGCAATAAATCTCACCAAGAATCTAGTTCAGCATTCGAGAACCAAGCATATAGAGGTTAGATATCATTTTATTAGAGATCATGTAGCAAATGGCAATATAAATATTTCTTTATAGATACTCAAAATCAGTTAGCAGATATCTTCACAAATGCCTTACCTGAAGAGAGATTTACGTCTCTAAGAAGGGAATTAGGCATGTGTAATTTGTGATAGATTTATCTGTATATAGCTAAAATAACAATTATTTCAGAATAACAATTATTCTCTCTCCTGAAATTAAGCAAATTCTTTAATTACGTGCATTATAAATTGCTTTGACGGTTCACTATTTATAAATCTTTATGTTTGCGAAATCGTCTCCTAGTTTGTCGTTTTGTGCATTTATTGTCGCATCCTTTCAAAAGCAACGTTTACCTTTTGCCTTGTAACCCGTAATCTATGCCACAACGATTCCTTCCCTCTTATCTCTTTCGACTCACCTGGAACGATAACCCTATCGTTTCCGGCATCGACTCTGTGTAGTTTCAAAGAATCCCTCTCCTCCTGCCAAAAATATCTTGAGGGTTTCTGTTCTACTCCTTTCTATGATCCTCAAGAACTTCCCCTCGTTCAATCTCATGGCGGTTTTGAGGTTTTCGGCACCGTTGGGGGTTACAGCGCTGCTTTCCTTATGACTGAGCAGCAGAAGCGGTTCACTGTAGTGAAGACGAAGCTGGGCGGCAACAAAGCAGTGGATGTAGCAGACTTGGAGAAGAACGGCATGCATAGCATAGTAGCAGCGATGCAGAGGATGAAGTGGTCGCAGATGGCAACGTTCTCTGAGCCAAGTTATCCGGATTTGGTTAAAGCATTCTATGTTTGTTTAAGATCAGAGGCAGATGGGTCCTTGACCTCCACAGTCAAAGGAACCTAGATTCATATCACCTATGATTTGTTGGAGTCCCTATTTGGAGTCTCTACCACCGGTCACAGCGGGGTAGACAGTGTGGATGTTCAGGCCAAAGGTTTGGGGATTATCGGCACATAATACAAGTTGAAAGATGGCAAAATTGACATCAATCAATTGAATGCCTTCAATAGAATTCTTCATTTATAGTTTCCTAATTTTGGTACCTAGAAGCAACAACTTTCTCCACTGTACAAAAGCAGTCTCAGATTTGATGTTCTGGGCCATCCAGAACCAAGGTATTAATATGGCAGAAGTGATCATTGAGCGGATGAAGTTTGCAACTGCAATGATTTGGGATAAGAAGAGCAAGCTCAATGTGTCTCTACCTTATTCTCACTTGTTAACAAAGATTTTTCAGCACTTTAACATCACTTGACTGGTGAAGTATCTGAGAAGATGGGCCAGGCTATTAGAGAGAAATCTAAAGAAAAGTGGTTTTTTGCTTGTAGCTGGTGTTTGGACCAAGACCTCAATTGCTGAGAGTGAGGCTATCATTGGAGAGAGTCAGAAGCTCCAAAAGTCCAAGAATCAGAGGTAGAAGCAGAGGTCCAAGTAAGGTCTGAGGCTCCTGTGGTGACAGCTCAGGAAGAGGCAGAAGAGGAAATTTAGTTGGTCAAGCTCAACAAGAGGATGTTCAGGTTCCAACATTCCAGATGTCCCAGGTCATCAAGAAGAAGTTCGAATAGAGTTTCCAGTGGTTCAGCAAGAGGAAGGAGATATCCAAATTGAAGTTCCAGTGGACAGTCCTCAAAGAATTAAAGAATACCTCCTGAGGATATTGAGCCTATTGGGCAATCTGAGGTTGATGCCCCTACCTCTATTGTGGCATCGGTACTTAGAAGTGTGCTGGACTCTATCACCAGCACTCAGGGGGAGCAAGAAGTTGTTCAAATTGAAGAAGCTCCCATTCAGGGGAGCAAGAGTTATTGGTTCAAATATCAAGATGGAAGATGCTCCTGTTGAGGGGGCGCATGTAGTAGAAAAAGAAGCAGAAGCTCAAGGGGAACACACATCTAGTGCCCCTGATGATCAGTTCAGAAAGGTGTTATGGGGAGCACCTCTGATGAAGAAAATGAGAATTTGGGAGCCCGTGCTAGGGTTAGTGACAACAGCAAGGATGTAGCCCCTGACATTCCTTTGCTGACCAGAAGAGCGCATCATAGCTCCAAGAAGAAGAAGCGAAAGTCAACATGAAGCCAGTGATAGAAAGACTAGACGCTCATGGGGAAATCCTGTGCTCACTTCAAAATGAAGTATCATCCATATTTGTGAGCCAAAGTACTAGAGCCAGACAAATTGGAGCACTAACAGCTGAGCTCCAAGGTTGAAGGGTGAGACGGGAATGGTAAAGACAACTCTGCAGTGGATGAAAGGTGAGCTGGGAAGCATGAAAGAACTAATGTCAAATGTTTTCGATTTGGTGAGAGCACAATCATCTACTCCTACTCACTGCTCCCTCTCACCTCTGTTCCTGCCAGTAGTTCAGGGCCATCAGGGCCAAGGCTTGAAGAAGTCCGGCCATCAAGGCCAGTTGATGCTGAGCTTTCGGGGCCTTCAGGGCCAAGGGTTGAAGAAGAAAAGGCAGTTGGGCCATCAGGGACAAAGATCGGTGAAGAATCAAGGCCGTCTAAGCAAGGTCGGGCTATGTCAGGGCCACCACGGCCAGTCTTGGATGAGTTTGGGTCATCAGGGCTAGTGGAATCTGAAGCAGTGCCAGCAAGCGCTGAAGATCAGGTTGTAGCCCCAGAGCCCCTTATCTCTTCCCCTCTTCAGACTCCAGCCCCTCCTTCTCCACCTTCATCCACCACTGCTCCTCCAACACCTGCCACCTTCAAATAGCCCCTTCCTAAGCACATATCATCACCTACTCCATTTCCTACCGCCTCTTCCTCATCTCCTGCTTCCTCCACATGCAACCCTCCTCCTATTGTTGAGGTTCCTCCAGCATCATCTTCAGCTGGAGCCTCTTCTTCTGGTCCTTCATCTTTGGGCCATCCATACCACCTCCATCTACCTCTCATTCTTTTCTTCATCCTCTAACTCCTCCCTCTTTTGTCACCATAATTCCTGAGGGTGCCCAACTTGAACATCATATGATCCAGGACATTAAAGACGAGTTTGAAGTAGTAATGTTTCGCTCAGTCCTGTCAGTTGGGATTCACCTCCATAGGACAGGCTCTTCCAGCCCTACTCCTAAGAAAAGGAAAATTTCTTCCAACCGTGCCATCTCTTCAGAACCTCATTTTCCACCTCTTTGGTTTTCTCTCTCAGTTGAAAATCGAAGAAGGTCCCTTTATTGTGAATATCTCCAAAAAATGCACCTTTGCCACTATTTTTGGACTTCCTTACCTCAACCTCACCGACCATGTAAACGTCATTCTTCCTTTTTCCTCTTTCCAAGGCTGAACAGTCAAACAAATTTTCCATGACTGAAGCCAAACTGAAGAACAATGGGCTCGGAGCCACAAGTCCTTCTACAACCAATTCCTTCGTGCTCAGGCAGCCAGATTCCCACCTAGGTATCATCCCTTGACCCTCTCTTAGTGGTTCCAGATCGATCACAAGGATACCTGGGGACCATTCATTCAAAAAGGAGATCAAGCTTATCCGTCATTTCCAGATGTTCACTGACTATTGCTATTTTAATAATCTACCTGAAGTTCAGTTTGGTCAATTCTGTCAAGCTCTTTCTGCCCTTGGTTCAGGTACTGCTCATACCTCCTCCATCCAGGTAGATTTGCCACTTTGGAGATTCCAGATGTTGTGTTTCTGCCTCCACTCCCCTCCCTAGTCATGGAATCTACTGTCAGCACTATGATTTTTGAAATATTTGCAAGGGTAATGGGCAGAATTTCAGTGCAGAAAGGTGGTTCCCTCTCCTTTCACAGATTTGTCTTCAGAGAATATCATCAGGGCCACATCAAGTCTGATGTTCTTGCCCCTCTCTTGTCTGAATGTGAGTGCTTATCTCCATCAGAATGGGAACAACTTTACCCCTCACTGCTCAACAACTCACTACTCTCAATGTCTCTCAGGCCAGATCAGGTCAACCTCCTCTTTTACTGTAGAATTCGTAGACCTGAACTCTATTCATCGTGTTCGAGACCCCTATGAAACCTAGGTTGAGAGATACAAGGTGTATATGGCTATGAAAAAGGAACTGAAGCACCAAATATTCTACCCCATAACCATAGATAAGTTCCTTCAGTATGCCAATTTTGGTACCTCTACATTTTACAAATCTTTTCTTGGCAGCAATGAATATGGCACTTTCATAGAAGCTCACAAGCAGTTGCACATCCAGAGGATGGCATCTGTTATGGGACCTTCCTACTCCATTGTTTATGGTGCATTTCAAAGTATTTTTTAACAGCAGGAGCGCAAGGCTTGGCCAATCATTACTCGCCATGCCTCTCTTTTGTCCCCTGCTTTCTACACTCCTCACACCTCCTTAGTGATTTAATGATAAACTGTCTCTTCCTGGCTCCCATTTAGCTTTCTTATGTTCTCTCTTTGTATCTTTTTGCTTAATGACAAAAATGTGGAGAAAATAAAACATTCTGAAATACATATCACCATACCTTCCTTCTTATTTTAGATAAATTACTCAAGTTTATTTCAGCAAATTATATGTTATATTTTGTTATAATTTTATCATCACCAAAAAGGGGGAGATTGATGATCAGTCCATCCCTATATAATTTCATTTATGCCTATTTTGGTGATTAACAAAACCATAATAAGTATTGTCTAACAAGTTTTCTTGAAGCTAAGTCACAGGAAATAAATCGGGTAAAATCAAGCAAAAATCTGTAAGTATTCTTATACTGTAACATTTAGAGTTCACAGCATGTAATTCTTCTAAGTACACATCGACTTCCTAAGTGAAATAACGATTTGGTTCTCACAACGATTTGTTAAGTGAAAAACAACGATTTGGTTCTCACAACGATTTGTTAAGTGAGAAACAACGATTTGATTCTCACAACGATTTGTTAAGTGAGAAACAATGATTTGGTTCTCACAACGATTTGTCAAGTGAGAAACAACGATTTGGTTCTCACAACGATTTGTTAAGTGAGAAACAACGATTTGGTTCTCACAATGATTTGTTAAGTGAGAAACAACGATTTGGTTCTCACAACGATTTGTTAAGTGAGAAACAACGATTTATTCTCACAACGATTTGTTAAGTGAGAAACAACGATTTGATCTCATAACGATTCAATATGTTACATAATGACTTGGTCGCCGTAACGATTCAATAAGTTACATAACGACTTGGTCGCCATAACGATTCGATAAGTTACATAACGACCTAGTCGCCGTAACGATTCGATAAGTAACATAACGACTTGGTCGCCGTAAAGATTCGATAAAGCAAACAACGATTTGGTCACTGCATCGATTTGATAAGTAGAACAACGATTTGTATTCACAACAGCTTGCTTATTACGATTCTTATAACGATTTGCTCACAATGATTTGTGTTCACAATGACTTGCTTATAACGATTTGCTCACAACTATTTGTGTTCACAATGACTTGCTTATAACGATTTGCTCACAACGATTGTGTTCACAACGACTTGCTTATAACGATTTGCTCACAATTATTTGTGTCCACAACGATTTGTGTTCACAATGACTTGCTTATCCTGTATAACGACTTGTGTTCACATCGATTTGCTTGGATGAATAACAATTTTGCTCAAACAACGATTGCTTATGTTTGAACAACGATTTGTTCAAACAATGATTTGTTTATGTTTGAACAATGATTTGTTTGTATCTGTACAACGATTTTCTTATATGTGTACAATGATTTGTATTTACAACGATTTGCTTCTACTATAAGAACGATTCGCTTGCCTTACAACGATTTCATTAGTGGAACATTGTCTCATGGACACATCGATTTCTTTATCATAAATTTCATGAATTATATATTATTCTTATATATTTTCAAATATTGTGAAAGTCAAATTCTTCCCGCACACATCTCTAATATCCTTGCATTTATTATGAATGTTCACATCATCTGCTCGTTGCCTTCTATTCTTATGCTTCTATAAGAAACACTTTTCAAAAAGTAGAATGGTATTTCTATTTTGGTGAATAGTCTTACTGCATGAATTCTAACATTGACTGACAGCAAGAGACAGCATAGTTGTCTATGCTTTAGCATTTAATGTATGCAGATCTCTGCCAGTACCATGTCATACAACGTTGGACAAAATAGAAGCTGAAGGATATCAAGATGGATTTTCTCCTTGCGTGCATGGGTCATAATGCATTAAAGGACTGCATGCACACCTGTCGTTCTCGACAAAACATGCAGTCTAACGAGCATCCAACCTAGAGACAACGGACACTTCAACGGATATATTTTTCAAAGAGAAGGATATATAGAAGACTGATGACTCCGTAAAGAACAACTTTTGAGCTTTCATCTTACAACCTGCGAGCATCAGAAAGAAGAGCCCTGAGCTTCACTCCCTAGCTTGCTATATCTCTTGCTCTCTATTTTTCATTGTTTTTAGCCTTTGGAGAGCTAGTGTGTTCTGAGAGATTTTCTTATTATAGATCTTTCTCTCTCAGTCACTGCCTCAGATCAAGCATTTGTTGTAAGCTTGGTCTAGGGGCATTTTACCTTTATTCACACTTGTGGTGAAGTTCCTCTTCGGGCTGTTAAGAGAAGACCTATTGTGAACAGGTGGTTTGTTTTCCCTTTGGTAAGGAAGGAAGACCTGTGTATCAGGGTGTTTGTATTCCTCTCCGGGGTTAGAAGAGAAGGCCAGCTACTGCTGGATGTGTAAGGGTCCTTAAGGGGGATAGTACCCTTGGTAGTGAAGGCCCAAGTTGTTGCTAGGGGACTAGACGTAAGACTCCTTGGTATAGGAGGGCCGAACCAGGATAAAAATCTTTTGTTGCATGTGCGATTGCTTTTGTGCGTTTGTTTGTCTTCATTCATCTAACACTAACTATTCTCTTTAGTGTTTTCTGTTAAGCATTTTTGTTAATAGGTTTTAATCGAAAAGAATTTTTTAGAATCCCATTCACCCCCCCCCCCCTGGGCTTACTAGCTGGGCAACAATCTTGGCAACCAAGACGGTCCTCTCTCCGAGGTGAAATCCTTAATCAACGGATCTCCAATGGCACGAGCACGTTGGAGATGCCTTCAGCCTTCAAAGGCACACCTTTTAACTCACAGATGCTTGGTCTTGCCTCCACGAAGATCAATTGCCAGATCTCTTTCAACTTTTCTTGAGACTTGGAGAAACTCCCCAAAAATAGGTCTAGAAGGCTAACTCACCATTTTATAAAAGGATTGGCCTCCCATACTCGGTCCATGAGGGTAGGAGCCGTAACCCCCAAACGTTTCCTAAAATTTCGCCCTTACCATAACTCCACCAGAGATGGACTACGAAAATTTCATTGTTTGCACCAAAAGAAATTGACGGCAAAGTTATTGTCATTTACACGGAGTTGACGTCAATCGATATGGGCGTTTACCTGCAATTGACAGCGAGGGATGTTGCCGTTAACCTGCTGTTGATGACAATCGATGTTGCCGTCAGAAACACAAGTCGACACAGCTTTCATCCTGCCCAAGAACAAACTATTTTTTACTACAGAATACCAAACTACACACATATATTCACAGCTATTTTTAAATACACAATAAATAGACAACATTAAAATTAAAACCTAAGAACAAAATTTCAAGGCATCACAGTTACTCTCCTAATTTGCTCTCTAGTCCAATTCTCTTCATTCTCATTGTTTTCATAGGACCCTTTTCAACATCTTCTAGATTTCATAATTTTAAGCCCTTGGAAAAACTTGCATGAGATTTTTCTAGTAGAGTAATCATATACATCAAAATATGGTGGTCTATTGATAGAATGACCCTCAGCTACAAA
>JACBKR010003620.1:0-28374 GCA_014218235.1 Colocasia esculenta
AACCAGCTGTAAACACAGACAGTAGACATGCCTGACAAACACACTAGCTACAGAATACTAACTAGTCAGTCGGTCAGGTGCGCCACGCGCCTTACCCTCGACCACGGTCCATGTCTAGACCTCCCGTCGGAGTGAGAGCGGAATAAGAACAACCACAACTGTGTAGTCTGGCCGGATACGGTCCCCCGCCTGACCCCTCTAATGGTCCGGAACCACCATAGAGTGAGGCAGTGAGAAAGGACTAGCTGGTCCACACCGTAAGAGTACTACACTACCTCGGAGAACCAGACCAGCTAAGGAGCTCTACAAACGATCACGCCGTTCTCCCCACCGTTTTCCCCTTTTGCTCCAAGTCTGTGACTTGAGCACGCCCGCCGCCTGGAGAACTCCCTCTAACAGACGGCGGGGCTGGGGGTCCCAGGTAATGGTAACAACCTGTCTCGTGGACAAGCCCTCAAGTGCCGAGCACCGGGCGAAGAGACTAGAGTAGCACTGCACTAGGAACAAACATGTGCCAAGAAAACCGAGTCGCAGCGGAAGCAGAAACACAAGCAGGTCGACAGTCAGCTCTCGGTCAGAGAGGCGACTCTTTGCCCCGTCGCGACCATAATGCGATGGTTCTGCCCGTCGTGACAAGAAAACCGATGGCGACCCTTAAGAGCGTCGCGATAAGGTCGCGGCAGCTAAGAGTACCGCAACAAGATTGAGTCGACTGATTGCGACATGTACCCCGTCGCGATCTCATCGCGACGGAGACGGAGGTCGCTGAACGCAGCATTGTTGACTGTGCACTTCTGTTGTCTAGAGTTCTTTGCACATATCAAGATGCTCATCTTCTCTAAACTGTCTCAAAAAATTAAAATAGCAAAGATGAACTAATAAAGTGGTGAGAGCAGGTCATATCCCACGGAGAGGCTGAATAAAGCTTGATTTAACTACTTTGACTTGAAACAATTCTAACAGACACTTTTCACCAAAATAACACTACATGAGAATTAATTTTGTAAATTGCATCAATCAAATTCCTCACAACTCGATAGGTCAAACTTAATGAAAGAACATGCAGAATTGAAATTAAAGAAACTTGGTATCACTGTACCCTCTCAATTGAGGGATCGAACAGCTATTCAACAATCTGAACTAGAAACACACGGATGCACTTCTAATTCTAAAATGATTTGAAACTTTAGAAGATGAAAAGATGATAGAAGAAGAATTCTCAAAAGAACATTATCAAACCAATGTACCCCTACAGTTGAGGGGATGAACAGTCAACAAGAATTGCTCTCTACAACCACCGAATCAAAACCCTACGGCTCACGGATCGGACAGAAAATAAGAACAGAAATAACCACCACAAGACTGAAATTCTCAATGTATTAAAACGGAACTACAACTCTCGATGACAGATCAAATTAAGCATCCTTTCTACTGAGAGCAATATAAACTGTAAGCAATGCACTATACCCTCATAGTTCGAGGGATGAAGAACAAGTCAAATAACGAAATATCACTTGCAACATCAAACTCTTGACCTGCCCAAGAGAAGAAGAACACTAATCGAAATAAAAATCTCCAAGAAATAAAAACAGAAGATGAGCCAATCTCCTTGATCTTTCAAACGCTTACTACTACCTCCAGAAATTTTCTAGACATCGTTGCCTCCCAGACACGGACAGACCCAGAACTAACCAAGAAAAGGAGGAATTCCTGGTTGCTATGTGCCTTCTCTGCTGCACATGACATCGGGATTCCTCAGGCGTACCAGATGCCAGCCGCCACCAATCTCTCACAATCTCCACAGAGAGAAGCAGAACGTCGATTTCAGCAATCCACATAGAGAAAGGAAATAAAATACTGGATCTAATTCTCACTATCCTCTGAAATCTCTCACATAACACAGAAGAAAGGAATGATCTCTGGAAGCCCTCAGGATGTTGTTCTCACTAATCTTCCCAAAAAAAGAAGAAGAAGAAAGCATTCGAACTAATTTCCCAACACAGAAGAAAAGACAAAACGCCACTGGATCGAGCTTTCCAACACAGAAGAAATGGACAATTCAACACAGATGAAATGAAATAAACTACTGGATCGAATTCTCACTAGATGCTACAGAAGAATGGAAAAATAGAAATCGTTCATCTCTCCCAGCTCAACAATCAACCAAGAAAAGAAGAAAAACCAAAAAGAATCACAGTTGCCCAGAAAGCAGCCGAATCCCTCCCAAAATGCTGAACAACTCTCCAAATTCTGAACTCTGATTCCCTTACAGCAAAGAAGGAAAACCCAAAAAATCCCACAAATGTGAACAATTTAAAAAAATGCTGAACTACACAGATCTGGACCCCCTCAAACGCTAAACAGAAAAATCTGAAAAAAAATGGAACCCAGCAGCCGAAACCTCCAGACGAGCAGAATAGAAGAAAAGAGAAAAAAACTAAACTCTCCAAAAAATCGAACTCCCAGCACTGAGGACCTTGGGGTCCTTTTATAGACGCCTGGTCCTTCCTGACAACTCCTCACACGCTACCTTTGCTTCCTGCCCAAGCTCCGCCAGCTTCCTCACGTACCAGCGTCGCACGATCCAAGCTCCGCACGCCCGGCCGCCACCTCAGCACAGCTGCTCACGCCCCCATCGCCAAGCCCCAGCTGTGCACGGGCTCCGGCAGATCGCCGCGCCCCTGGTCCGCAAAGCACCCAGCAGCCCACACCGCCTTGCACACCTCAGCATCGCCTCCTCCTAGCTCCAGCCGCCTTCAGGACTCACCATTTCCCGCCCAGCCTCTCAGCGCCAGATGCGCAGCAAGTTGCGCACGCCCTAGCAGCCTGCCAGAGCTCCGCACCGCCGCGCACAGCTGGCATCCGCCTCCAGCGGATCCAGCCGCACCAGCTTCACCACCCGCAGCAGCAGAGCCAACCCTTCTTCCGCCCTTGACCCGCCAGCTCTACACCACTGGTCCGCTTCTAGAGCTGCGCACCGCCAACAGAGCTGCTCACCGCCAACCTGGAAGAAAGAAAGGGTTATGGCAGTCTAAAATATTAACAGGGAAGAAAAGATGACCGACGCAATAAAATGAGAAAGGGTATGTGGTAGGATGGGATTGGGTGGGGGTAAATTTATTTAAAATTTGATTTATTTACATATTAATGTTTGTAAGAATTAAAAGATGTTTATAAGAATATAAAATCAAAGATTATTTATGTACAATGTATATGTAAAAAGAAAATACAACATGCTATCAACCACTAAAGGAGAATGAAATATGAGGCAAACCCAGATGATTTCTTCAGGTGAAGGTGAGTAAAAGGGGAGGGGAATAAGATGGTGATATTTTTTTTTAAATCAAATTTTTAATAAAATATGTAGAGAAAATAACACAACTAAAAATTGGTAATGACGATGGGACACTTCAAGAGCACCACATAGGATGCAAAAGGGGAGGGGTGTACCGCGTGGGGTACGAAGGGAGTGACACACGTGGGTGTCGAAGGAGGGGCACATGTGGGTGCCGAAGGGAAGGTAACCGGAGCTAAAATGAAAAGTGTCCCACCGTGATCGTCAATTGTAGACGTATTTTTTTTCAAAACACCTCCCACAAAGAGGATGATTTAAAAAAATATATATAAAAGAAAAGAGAAATTTGCGATTGAGTGGAAAGATGGCAAAGAAGAAAAGAAAAGTGTGTGTTTGCACGAGATGGAATGTGATCGCCAAACACGAGAGGGTGTCGAAGGAAATGGGCGAAGAGGAGGAGGGGGACTTACTTCACCCAAAGATCGCTGGAGAGTGTGTGCGGGCTCTTCTTACTCCTTCCACCAGCCGGCCGGCGAAAAATATTTAGCTCCGAGGTTACATTGCAAAAAGCACAAACAAGAAAACACGTGAAAGTTTGATTAGACTTGGAGGTGTAGTAAAAAGCTCAAATAAAGTGATATGAGAAGCATTAAATTGGGCGTTAACACACCTCGCGGGGTGGTGTTAAACCCCTAAAATTGTGGGAAAGGATAAGATGATGTGAGTTGTGTGAAGAGTAGTGTGATGAAATGCTAAAAAGTGAAACAAAATAAAGTGAAGTGGAGGGAAAAAGAGAAGAATGGCGATGTGTAGCCGCTGCTGTTGTAATGGACGAAGGGTACGAAGTGCTCCTCTCGCCTCGCTCCAATGCGCGTGAAGAGGGTGGAGGCTCCGAACTCCACAAAATGGACGGGTGACGTGGCTTGGAATGAGAAGGGCTCCTCCTTAGTTCATAGCTGAGATGTCAATCCGACAGGGCTTCGCCGTAGTCTGTGAGTGATGCCCAAAAGAATGGCCTCGGGGTCTATTTATAGGGAAGAATTCCTTAAATCGCATCCGATACAGTGGACGCCTATATATTGAATCACTTCCGACAAAAGCGTCGCGATTTCAAAGATCGACTTGCTACGATTAAGTGCTTCCAAAAATTGATTATAGCCTTCTTTAGAATCGTGTCGACCAATACCACCGCGTTTCTAAACCTTCCGATTTGCAACGATTCTTTCCAAATATTCAAAAATGGAATATTGAAGTGCGTCGACAAGAGCCACCGCATATTTTATAGAATCGTTCTTGAGGGAAATCGATCTTCATAATAGGGAAGGTTAGAAACGCGTCGACACTAGCGGACGCAATTCTATTTAGCAACAAAATCCTTCCAAAAATGAATTTGGAAATTGCCATAATTTGAAATGGAAACTTGAATCGCGGCGCCTTTATTAGACGCGAATCAAAATAGGGTAAGTGCCATAAAAGGAAGTGTGAGATGCGTTGGTTTTACCCGCGCATATCATACCTCCTAAACGGCGTCCACTGTGCAGACACGAATCATATAGGCTTGACAGACCCCCTTTAGACCCCTTAGAAAAATTCTTAAAAATCCTAAAAAAATCTAAAAAAATAGAAAAATCACTCAAGAGGTAATTAAAGAGAGCCACTTCGAGGCATTATAGTGTAACATAGAATTTGCTCAATATGTTGCCAAAATGGCGTGTCTACAGTAACCTACATTTGTTCATGATTATATAGGAAGCTGAATCAAGTGACCATCAAGAATAGGTATCCTCTGCCTAGGATGATGATTTCTTTGATCAGCTTCAGTCAGCTAGAGTTTTTCTCCAAGATTGACCTGAGGTCAGGCTAGTATCAGTTGCAGATCAGAGATTCAGACGAAGAGAGGACAACCTTCAGAACCATATATGGGCACTTTGAGTTCTTGGTGATGTCGTTTGGGCTCACGAATGCACCAGCGGACTTCATGGACTTGATGCATCGGATATTTCACCAGTTCTTGGACCAGTTTGTAGTGGTGTTTGTTGACGACATCTTGGTGTACTCTACTTTAGAGGAGGAGCATGCCCAGCACCTGAGGATCATGTTGCAGACTCTACGAGAGCACCAGCTGTATACCAAGCTCAGAAAGTGCAAGTTTTGGATGCAGCAGGTTCACTTTTTGGTGCACGTGATCTCAGGTGATGGAGTTTTCGTGGATCCAACAAAGGCCGAGATAGTTTTGCAGTGGGAGAGGCCCCGTACAGTGACAGAGATACAATGTTTTCTGGGCTTGGCTGGTTACTACCGTAGGTTTATCAAAGATTTTTTACATATTGCTGCACCCCTGACTCATTTGACGAGGAAGAGAATACCTTTTGAGTGGTCGGAGCAGTGTGAGCAAAGCTTCATAGAGTTGAAGCGGCTGCTTACATCGGCATCAGTCCTGTGTTACCTTCAGGTGCGGAGGGTTTTGAGGTCTTGAAGGATCGAGAAATTATGAGGACAAGATCTAGAGGGGGGTTGAATAGATCTAGGCCTACTAAGCGGAAGCTTAACCAATTTTTAAAACTCTTGAATCAGAGGCAAATTGAAAAACAGATTCACAGATCTGAAGATAAATTGAGTGAGTTGTGCAAACAGAGTGTGTGAACAAATTGATTAGATGAATTCAAACCAACCTATGCATGCATCTAACGAAGGATAAATTCAAACCACAATCAGATCAATGCACAGAGATTTTTATGTGGTTTGGATATCACACCATGTGATTCCTACATCCACCCTCACACAGTGAGGAGCCACTAATCACCTGGGTACAACACACCCACTGGAGCCTGACAACTCCAACAACTTGAGTTTACAACTCACACAAACTCTAGAGTAAGACTATACTCTAGAACCCTGAGCAAGACTGCTCAACTACAACTTGAGTACGACGACTCAAAACCACTGAGCACGACAGCTCACAAACAACTTTCTAGAAAAACACGACTCAGATCCTCTAGCAACATCTAGTTCACACAAGAGTTAATTCATGAGACTCATGCAACAACCCATGCACAATCTCAGAATCACTCAGAAGAGAAAAGAAAATTGAGAATTGTATTGATAAGCTTTTCTCTTCAGATGTACTCCCTTGTAGAAGGTCTAATTGTGAAGAGCTTTAATCTCTGAAGTTCCTGACGATGCTCTGCAATCTAATCTTCAGGATCTTCCTTGAATTCTTCACAAGAGTCGGCTTCTACTTGATCTGCTTCCTTGAGGTGATACAATTGCTTCTTCAATGATCAATTTCCACTTCTCATACTTGAACATATGAGAATTTGGCTTGAGGAAGCACCAGGAAACAAGAACAGGGAGGAGAACTCTTCTAGCCGCCAACGGGATTTCTGGGAGGCTCTGAAAGGGTTCTTGCATGTTGGATAGCCAATAGGAGGGTATTTATACCCCTAATAGTCCAAGTGTACCCTTGGGGGTCGTGGGCACACGATCCAAGGCTATCCAACAATTCCCTTGGGTGCCACATGTCCAGGACAAAATTTAAGTCACAGAGATTCCGGAGTGTGTCGACCTGCCCATAGGGTGTGTCGACACACGTCCCAGACTGGCAAATCAATTCCCTGGGAGAGGTCTGTAGTGTCGACCTGAGATAATTCAGTGTCGACACCCTGTCCCAGACAGAAAAATAGGCCTTCTGGGAGAGGCATCTAGTGTCGACCTGCCTGCATTTGTGTCGACCTGACTGAAGAGACCTGTGAACAAGATTTTCTAGGATCTGTCTCTAGTGTCGACTTGCCCTGATCTAGTGTCGACACTAGATGACCATTTTCTTCATATTTTACCTTAGGGCTTGGAACATTGTGTCGACACCAGTGTGAGGTGTGTCGACACCACCCTTGCAATAAATGTTTTCCATAGAAATAAACACAAAATCATTAATTAAATATATTATCATGAATATAAATGATAAATGTGCTTGGAAACATGCTTTTTGAATATTGTTATTTCAGGTGTGATGCATTTCACATGTTCCAATTGTTATGCATTAAAATCTCAACTTGTCATCATCAAAATGTGAGGAGAAATGAATATATTCACACTCAACCCAACAATCTCCCCCTTTTTGATGATGGCAACATTAAATTCATATGGAAGTAGAAAGTTTCAATGAAATGTGATTTTAAGCATTTTCATTTCCTTTTATTCATACTTGTCAAGGACCTTTGAACATTTTTTAGTGACATTTGAAAGTTGCACACATGAAAGACACAATGTTACTAGAAATAAGCTATTTTCACACAAAGGTCAAGCAGCTTGACAAGCATTCATCACATTCACATTCATTCAAAGAGTTTTCAATCACTTTGAAGACACAAAGGTTTCTATCATTTCATTCAAAAAGATATGAACATTACAATCTTCAAAAACACATTTTAAAAGGACATTACAATTTCTTGCTATCTTCTCCCCCTTTGACATCATCAAAAGAAATTACATTAATGGAGAGGAGGAGGAGGAGGAATGGGTATCAAGATGGTCTCAATATCTGTGAGTCTCTTTTCCATTGAAGTCAAACTGAACTTCATTGAGCTTGGATAGTTGAGAGTCTTGTATGTAAAAGATGTTCCATTCTCTCTGAGTTCTATGACATTGTAGCTTGAAGGGCATTGAAATCAGTTGACATAGGCTGTGAAGATGAAGAGGAACCAGCTGACCAACCATGTCTATTCAAAACTTTGAATTCCTTTTTAAGATCAGACATTTCTTCATCAATATGAGCAGAGAAGTTCTTCATGTTCTCCATGTCATCTACCAGATGAGCAAAAGACAGTCTTGTCTTAGTTATCTGAGAGAGAGTTTCTTTGGTGTTGAAGACATCAGCTTGGGAATTTGCCAAAATTCCCTTCAGAACTTTTGCAACTCTTCTTGATGCTCTTTCAGTTCAATAGAAGCATCTCTCAATGTTCCAATCAATCTGTTGAATCTTTGCACTGCATGATCAGAAGCTGCTTTTTGCTCAATAAATTTGCAGACATAGTGTTCTCCAACCTCTGTACCCTCAACTCAAAAGTTTCTGACATTGTCTGAATGGAGGTGTTCAAGGCATCAAATTTGTCATTTAGAAAAGTGTACAACTCTGGTGGAACAGAAGGTCCACCAAAGGATGTGGAGGCTTGAACTGAGGTGGTGGAGAAAAAGATGGAATTCTATGTCAGGGTTCAGGGGGAAGAGGGCTGAAGTTGAGGTGAAAGTGGGGCATTAAGGGGTACATCAACTTCATCTGTAACATGAGGCTGATCCTCATTCACTGGAGGCTGGTCCTCATTTACTGGAGGCTGTCCCTCTTGAGCTGGAGGCTGATCCTCTTGCACTTGAGGCTGATCCTCTTGAACTACAGGGGCCTCTACTATGACTGACCCTCTCCTGACCTGGTCACCCACAATCCTAAAGCCCATGAACTTTTGAACATGCTTGAAGCAATAAATGTTGGACTTAGGAATTTCTGGGACTTTTCATTCTCAAGTGATACACCAAAGTGCTTAAAGACTTGAGTCAAAAGGGCTGCATAAGGAAGTGATCTATTTAAATCTGCCTAGTTGTCTCAGAGATGATCTGGTACATTATGACATGGAGATTGACCTTTATGTCCTTGCTCATGCAGTAAAGCACAAATCTTTGAATGTCTGTGAGTCTGTCTCTCCCACCACTTGGGGTGTTATAATAGTGGTGAGGATATGATGGGTAAGCCTCAACACAGGTGGAAAAGTGTTTGTGTTGAATTTAGTAACATGTGTTTGCTTGGATCAGACTCATCTGCTGCAATCCAGTCAAGATGGTATAGGCTTCATGAAGGTTAAACTCAAAATTATGGTAATCAGCTCCTTCATCTGGAATTTTGAATATGGTGGCTGCTAGGTCTGTAGGCATATCAATCTCAATTCCTTTGACCTTTGACTTGTAACCATCATCAGTGCATTCCAAATGCATATAGAATTCCTGGACAAGTCTAGGGTATATGATGCGAAACTCTGAGATGAAGGATTGCCATGACTGAAACTTGAAACTTGAAAAGTTTATGACCTCAGGAAAAGTAGCATTCAAATCATCACTGTCCTCTAAATCCACTGCCCTAGATTTCAGAATGGTCTTCCCTGCACTAAGTGGTTTGGTAGGAGTTGCCTTAGAAGGCTGGGAAGACTCAGAGGATGAAGAATGACTGCTCAGAGACTTCAGGAGAAGAAAACCAAATCTTCCTCCTAGGGTATGCAGACCCTCTACCTCAACCAGAAGAGGATGCCCTACCTCTCTTAGCAGACGACGGGGATACAGATGAAGGCCCTGGCTGCTCTGCAGGGTCATGGTGCCTTTTGGTTCTTCTTTCAGTAGGAGATCATTGTCCGCCGGAATGGGCCTTACCGTAGCCCTGGATCTTGCTCCACGGCGAGGGGCCTGCTTGTGGGCCATGGAAACAGATGGAATGGAATAGGAGAGGATGGAGAGTGAGGAATGAGAGAAGAATGACAGGGATGGATTAGAGGGGGAAGAGATGGAAGAAGAGGATTCAAAGCGCCTGCCGGATTCAAAGAAGAGGACGGCCGTCGGTCGACCTGGAGAAGAAAGGGGTTTTAGGGTAAGCTACCCCGCAGGAACCCAAATCTTAACCGCGCCCCACGGCGAAATGACTCTGGCAGGGGGGTCAGTGTCGACACTAGAAGAGGTTAGTGTCGACCTGAGCTGAAGTGTGTCGACACGAGATGTAGGTAGTGTCGACCTGGCCTGATGAAAAAATTTAGATTTGAGTATGGAAAAAATTTGTGACTGTTGGATATCTATAATGATAAGCAATGGGTGGAATAATTATTTCAAGGATTTTAAGAGGCTAAAAAATTCATTTGTTATATTTTTCAAAAAATTCAACACAATTCAAGTTTTACACAATATCCCAGGATATGAGCATTCAGTGACTTGAGTCATTAAAATGATGATTTGAGGGATATAATACATTTAACAATCAACTACACACTACCATATTCTTCAAGTCCAAAGAAATAAAAAAATCTTTTAGACTGAAATCAAGTATGTTGAAAGTAAACAACTTTTTAAGAACAACTTGATGATGGATAAGAATGATTCTTTTAAAACAATTCTCCAATGATACACATTTTGTTTTTGAAACAAACTATCAAATGAGATACATCTTGTTCACTCAAGAACTAATGCTTTTCTCACACTATAGTCCTGGATACTAAAGATTTATCCATTATCAAGTCTCAAAGGGGTAAATGATGACCTTTTGACATGAAAATATATATTTTTAGACGCCAATATTTCCAGTTACTCAGTCATCATAAAAAAATAGGGCATATTTATTTTCTTTGCATTTATTTTTTATTTTGAACCCCTTTGAACAGAGATAGCATAGTGCCTCATGACATACATGGCACTTCATTCATTATGAAGGTGTGCAGTTTCTCAGCACATGTGCCATTGCTCTGTTGATTGACAAATTTTGGAGAGTTTTTGACAAAAAGACATCATCTATATCCAACATCAGTTGCAAACAAAAAATGTTTAAATTCAAGGCACACATTATCCTTCTCTTTGAAAGAAATCTGAATTTCTATAGTTTTGAAGAATATAGGTGAGAGTTGACAAATGAATATAGTAGATCACTCAAAGGATCATTTTGAGACTCTAGACCCTGAATGAGGACATCATGCAATGAAATTGATGTAATGCAAGAAAAGTTTTGAATTTTTCAAAAGACATGACTTGTGAATTCTCTAGCTCCCCTTGAGATGAGGATTTCAACCACTTTTCATCAGAATAAAGATATGCAAGTTTTTGAAATCAGAATAATTCTCTTTGAACAACAAAAGCTCCCCTCAACAATTGCATATTCATTTCTTGGTACTTGGCGGAGACTATTACTCTCGCATAGTGAAAGTGTCCAGACAAGCAGAACTTGTCCTTCTTCAAATCACCATTTGATATACCAAGAAGTTCCACATAATGTGAGTTGAAGAGTTCATTGTCAAAAATAAATAGAAGTGAAATGGAGAGAGAGATATGATCAGTATGAATCAAGGAAGCAAGTGAATATGATGATGCAAAGAAACCCCCTTAGAAGATGCCTAACACTCAACCTAATCCCAAAGAGAGAGATCAAGAAAATGGACATTTACAAAGACCAAGTTCTCTCCTTAAAGATGAGAATCTACTGTCTGGAAGGGGTTTGATGAAGATGTCAGTTTGTTTTTCAGTTTCTATGAAGTGGAGTTCAAAGGATTTCTTTGCTACCTCATCTCTCAAGAAATGATGCCTAATTTCAATATGCTTGGTTCTGGAATGCTGAATGGTGTTCTTAGACAGATTTATTGCACTTGTGTTATCACATAGAATGGGAACACAACCTAAGTCTTGGTTATAATCAAGAAGTTGATGTTTCACCCAAAGAATTTGAGTTCCACATCTACCTGCTGCAACATACTCAGCCTCTGCAGTTGACAGAGCACTGAATGTTGCTTTTAGAAGCCCAAGAAATTAGGCACCCACCTAAGTATAAACACAAGTCACTTGTGCTTTTTCTATCTAATTTACATCCAGCATAGTCAGCATCATAATAGGCAATCAAATCTAATTTGCAATTAGCAGGATACCAAATTCCTAAATCACATGTTCCAACAAGATTTGAAAATTCTTTTAACAGCTAACATGTGACTTTCTTTAGGATTTGATTGAAATCTAGCACACAAACACACACTAAACTGAATATCAGGTCTAGAAGTTGTAAGATAAAGTAGAGAGCCAATCATACCTTTGTAGGTCTTTGGGTCTACTGACTTACAAGAGAGTCTTCTTCTAGCTTAGCATTAATAGCAATTGGTGTGTTGAATGCTTGAGGTTCTGAAAGTCAAACATTTTCAAAAGTTCATTGACATACTTGGTTTGACTGATGAAGATTCCCTCATGTGTTTGGTTAACCTGCAATCCCAAGAAAAACTTTAGATCTCCCATTAAACTCATTTCAAATTCATTTTCATTGATTGAAAATTCATTACACAGGCCTTTATTGGTTGATCCAATATTATGTCATCAATATAAATTTGGACTACAATTATTTGATTATTGACTATTTTTGTGAACAAAGTTTGATCAACATTTTCTCTAGAATATATTTTCAAGCAAAAAGGAACTCAAACGGTCATAAGCTCTTGGAGCTTGTTTAAGACCATAGAGAGCCTTATGAAGCTTGAAAACATGGTTAGGATGTTTTTCATTTTCAAATCCAGGAGGTTGTTCAACAAAAATATTTTCCTTGATATATCCATTTAAGAATGCACTTTTACATCTATTTGATAACTCTAAATTTCATGGAGGATGCAAAAGCAAGGAAAATCCTAACTGCTTCTAGTCTAGCTACAGGGCATAATTCTTCAAAGTCAATTCCAAACTCTTGATTGTACCCTTTGCAACTAGCCTAGCTTTATTTCTTATGACTTGACCATTCTCATTCAACTTATTTCTGAAAACCCATCTAGTGCCAATGACTGTTTGGTCACTAGGTCTAGGTACTAATCTCATACTTGATTTCTTTCAAATTGATGAAGTTCATCATGCATGGCATTAATCCAATCAGAACTTGATAAAGCTTCATCAATTGACTTTGGTTCAATTTGGGAAATTAGAGCTTGTGGGTCTTCTTCAATAGCATGCAGGAATGATGATCTAGTCCTAACTCTATCATGCAAATTGCCAACTACATTATCTAATGGGTGATCTCTCAAAATTCGATGTTCAGAAATTACCTGTTGAGGGATACTTAAATTTGGAGCAATGTTACCTGATCCACTTGAAGATGGTGAATTGATGTTCAAGTTCTCACAATGTCTTCAAGCTCCTCAACAGTTGGTGAAGAGTCCACAATGAAATCATCCTTTCACTGTCTTGTCTTTCCCTGCATGATTTAGAATATTAGTTGAAAAGGAATTTTCATCAAAGATAATATGTGGAGATTCTTCAATAGTTTTGTTTTTGAGAATGTACACTCTGAAAGCTCTTGACACTTCTGAATAGCCAAGGAAGATGGCTTCCTGACTCTTAGCATCAAATGTCAAGATTTTCTTTATTATTGTTGTGTACATAACATTTGCACCCATAGGTTTGAAATAAGAAACAGTTGGCTTTTTGTTTTTCAATAATTCATAGGGGTTTTTTCTGATTTTTGGTCTGATCAAAGCTCTATTTAGAATGTGATTTGTTGTGTTTACAGCTTCAGCCCAGAAGGATTTGGGCAAATTGCTTTCTAAGAGAATGGATCTAGCCATTTCCACAAGAGTTCTATTTTTTCTTTCCACAACTCCATTTTGTTCTGGAGTTCTTGGTGAAGAAAACTTGTGAATATTTGAAGTTCAGCACATAAATCAGAAAAGGATTGGTTTTCAAATTCACCCCCATGATCAGTCAAATATTTTTGATTTTATATGAAAAGTTTGTTAAGGCAGTAGTGCAGAATTTCCTGAACTCAAGGCAAGTATCAGTTTTGTGGGACAAGAAGATAACCCAAGTAAATCTGATAAAATCATCAATGATTACAAACTCATATCTCTTGCCACTTAGACTTAGAACTCTTGTTGGGCCAAAAAGGTTCATGTGAAGTAGTTCTAGTGGCCTAGATGTGAGTACCTCATTGAAAGTCTTAAAAGATTTCCTGGTTTGTTTTCCTTGGGCACAGATCCCACAAACTTGATTTTCAATGTTAGAAAAGGATTCAGGAAGACCCTTAACCAAATTCAGCCTTAACAATTTATTCAGTATTCTGAAACTTACATGGCCAAGTCTTTTGTGTCAAGTCCATGCAATTTCATCTTTATTAGCAACAAAGCAAAGATTTTCAGAAAAGTTTTATTAAGGTCGATCATGTAGACATTCTTTTCCCTTTTTCAAAAAAAAATTATTTTATCAGTTGATGAATCAATGATCTTACAAAAATTGGATTCAAATACAACTTTGACCTTTGTCACATAGTTGGCTAATACTTAGCAGATTGTAATCTAGACCATCAACTAATAAAACATTATCAACAGAGTTTGAGGAAGTTTGACCAACCTTTCCAGATCCAATGATCTTTCCTTTATTTTTACCTCCAAATATTACTGAACCTCCCTCCTTCTCAATCAGGAAAGAAAATTTGGCTCTATCTCCAGTCATGTGTCGTGAATACCACTGTCAAGGAACCACATATTTGAATTGGGTGCACGACCTTCCTGAAAAATCAATCAATGGAGAGAGATTTGGTACCAAACAGTGTTGGGACCATCAGAATGTTTGGACATTGTCATCAAATCTTTTCTCACCCAAATTTGATTTGTTTTTGTTTTGTTTTATTACAGTGGTGTTCTCTGTCTTTTTACTTTCTTCTTTCCCTTAGGAATGAAAACACCAGTGTTTTTGTTTTGGTAGGAGGAGAAGTTTTCATTGAACATGAGAGTTTAGATGAGGAGGTGGAATCCAAGGATTTTGTTGGTACATCAGAAAATTTGGATAGAAGAATTGTGGATGATACCAACATGGGTTGTGATACCATTGGCTCCAAGAATTGGTCCAATCAGCTTGATATGTGTCTTGGAGGTCCAAGGTTTTTCATGAATGATTTCCTTTGACTTTTTTTTTTTCAAATTTTTATTTGAATTTTTATTTTGTGGTTTGTCTTTGTTGATGTTGAGCAGGTCGACCTGTCAGGTGACTGTGTCGACCTGGTTGCCTTGTTTTGATTCTGAGTTTTGGAATTTTTGGTGTTTTGCTTGATGTTTGTTTGATTTCCGTGTTCTCAAGACTAGGGCCTTTGACAAATTTAATTAATGGTGCTTTATCCTTCTTCTCACCAGATTTGTCTTTCTTAAGTTTGTTTATTAAATCCTAGTCCATGAGAAATTGATTTCATTTTTGCTCCCAGCAAGGCCTCCAGATTGTCTTTACCATTTGTGAATGTTTCAATAACTTCATCCTTTTCTTTTAGCTGGTTTTGTAAGGTTTTGATTTCTTCAACCTTTTGTTGTTTATCATGGTTTTCCATTTCCAACTTCCAGACAGTTCTTTGAATTCATGGGTGGCCTTTTGAGAGGCTAGCTTAAGTCATCAATCAAGTTCAGAAATTTTCTTTTTCTTCATTCAATTCTGTTACTTCATTTTCTAGTTCACAAGTTCTTTTGTTTGAGGATTGGTTATGGTAATATTTTCAATTTTCTTTTTGAGGTGTTTATTCTTTCCTCATTTCAGTGTATTTTTTAACAAGTTCTGCATAAGCATCTTGCCAATCCTCAACTGAATAGTCTTCGAAGGATGTACTTACCTTTCCATCAGAACTATTTGCCATGAAGCAGATTTTCATTTTCAGAACTTGAGGATTTTTCGTCTTCTTCCTTCTCACTTGAGTCTTCATCAGACCAAGTGGCTACCATGGCCTTTGGCTTCTTGAACTTGTGAAACTTCTTGTGCTTTTCCTTCTTGTTTTCAGGACATCTCCATTCATATGTCCTGGCTTGTTGCACCTGTAGCAGATGACAATTTCGTCAGATTTTTTATTCTTGTTAGAATTAGCATTTGAAAAGGAAGTGTTTCTTTTACCTGATGAATATTTCTTTTCGCCAGAAAGTTTCCTTTTCTATATTTCAAGAATTTTCTGAATTGTCTGGCCATGAGGGCAATCTCATCCTCATTTGACTTAGACTCATCAGAACTGGTTTTATCCTGACTCTTGTCTTTGTTACTAGATGAGGCCTTTAGAGCTACTGGCTTGGTTTTGATTATATGTTCTTCATGTCTCTTTAAATTGATTTCATATGTCATTAAAGATCATATCAACTCATCCAAAAAATTGGACAGATCTTTAGAATCTTCAATGACAGTGACTTTTGTGTGCCAAATTGAAGAGAGAGAACGTAGAATTTTTCTTACCAAGTCAGCATCCGTATAGTCCTTACCTAAGGCCTTCAGTCCATTGATTATGATCATAAACCTCGCAAACATTTCAGAAATTGTCTCATTAGATTTCATCATGAATAATTCATATTCAGAGATAAGAATGTTAGTCTTAGTTTCCTTAACCTGAGATGTTCCCTCATAGAGTAACTCAAGTTTATCCCACATCTCTTTGGCAGATTTGTACATTGAGATTCTCGAGTACTCCTTGGGGTGAACAGCACATTGAATCATATTCATGGCACTGTAATTCAATGTAGCTCTTCTTATCTGTTCCTAGTCCAGGTTTCTTCCTCTCCCTGGTTCTCATACGGCCTACCTCCACTACTTTCCAAATTTCATAATTTTGGGCTCTAAGAAAAACTTGCATTCTATTTTTCCAATAAGAATAGTCTGTTCCATTAAAAAATGGTGGCCTATTAATGGAATGACCCTCAACTATGAACCCTCTGGAATCCATTGAATTAAAAAGATGGTGCAAAGAAGGAAACACTCAGCAACCAAACAAGCAAGCAAACAAATCACACAGAACACTCAGAAATTACTCAGATCAAATCAGATCAAGTGAAACCCCGCTCTGATACCAATTGAAGGATCGAGAAATGATGAGGACAAGATCTAGAAGGGGGGGTTGAATAGATCTAGGCCTACTAATGCGGAAGCTTAACCAATTTTTGAAAACTCTTGAATCAGAGGCAAATTGAAAAACAGATTTCACATATCTGAAGATAAATTGAGTGAGTTGTGCAAACGGAGTGTGTGAACAAATTGATTAGATGAATTCAACGATCCTATGCATGCATCTAACGAAGGATAATTCAAACCACAATCAGATCAATGCAAGAGATTTTTAGGTGGTTCGAAAATCACACCATGTGATTCCTACATCCACCCCTCACACAGTGAGGATCCACTAATCAACCTGGGTACAACACACCCACTGGAGCCTAACAACTCCAACAACTTGAGTTTACAACTCACAAACTCTAGAGTAAGACTACTCTAGAACCCTGAGCAGACTGCTCAACTACAAGTTGAGTACGACGACTCAAAACCTGAGCACGACGGCTCCAAAACAACTTGCTAGAAAAACACGACTCAGATCCTCTAGCAACAGATCTAGTCCAACAAGAGTTAATTCATGAGACTCATGCAACAACCCATGCACAATCTCAGAATCACTCAGAAGAGAAAAGAAAATGAGAATTGTATTGATAAGCTTTTCTCTTCAGATGTACTCCCCGTAGAAGGTCGAATTGTGAAGAGCTTTGAATCTCTGGAAGTTCCTGGACGATGCTCTGCAATCTGATCTTCAGGATCTTCCTTGAATTCTTACAAGAGTCGGCTTCTACTTGATCTGCTTCCTTGAGGTGATCCATTGCTTCTTCAACGATCAATTTCCACTTCCATACTTGAACAGATGAGAATTTGGCTTGAGGAAGCACCAAGAAGACAAGAACAGGGAGGAGAACTCTTCTAGCCGCCAACGGGATTTCTGGGAGGCTCTGAAAGGGTTCTTGCATGTTGGATAGCCAATAGGATGGTATTTATACGCCTAATAGTTCAAGTGTACCCTTGGGGGTCGTGGGCACACGATCCAAGCTAATCCAACAATTCCCTAGGGTGCCACGTGTCCAGGACAAAATTTAAGTCACAGAGATTCCGGAGTGTGTCGACCTGCCCATAGGGTGTGTCGACACACTGTCCCAGACTGGCAAATCAATTCCCTGGGAGAGTCTCTAGTGTCGACCTGAGATGATCTAGTGTCGACACCTGTCCCAGACAGCAAAACAGGCCTTCTGGGAGAGGCATCTAGTGTCGACCTGCCTGCATTTGGTGTCGACCTGACTGAAGAGACATGGAACAAGATTCTCTGGGATCTATCTCTAGTGTCGACCTGCCCTGGTCTAGTGTCGACACACTAGATGACCATTTCTTCATCTTTTGCCTTAGGGCTTGGAACATTGTGTCGACACCAGTGAGGTGTGTCGACACCACCCTTGCAATAAATGTTTGTCCCTGAGAAATAAACACATAAATCATTAGTTAAATATATTATCATGAATATAAATGATAAATGTGCTTGGAAACATGTTTTTGAATATTGTTATTTCAGGTGTGATGCATTTCACATGTTTCAATTGTTATGCATTAAAATCACAACTTGTCATCATCAAAATGTGAGGAGAAATGAATTATATTCACACTCAACCCAACAGTCTTGTGCGCATGGCAGAGTGGGTGCTTATGTGTCGTGTCAGCTAAAGTCCCATGAGGAGAGTTACCCGACCCATGACCTAGAGCTTGCAACTGTTGTTTTTGCCTTGAGGATTTGGCGTCACTACTTGTACGACAAGAGAGTTGTGGTTCGCACCGACTACCAGAGCCTGCGGTATGTCTTTTCATAGAGAGATTTGAATATGAGGCGGTGGCGCTGGATGGAGTACCTGAAAAACTATGATTTTAGCATTGAGTAGCAGCCTGGAAAGGATAATGTAGTGGTAGATGCACTGAGCAAGAAGGCACAAATCAGCCATCTCATGTTGAAAGAGTGGCAGTTGTGGCAGTCTGCAGCAGAGGGGTCCTTCAGAGTCTCCACCAGAATCACCAGTGTTTGTGGGCAATTTGCTAGTTGCTCCAGCCATAGTCAGACAGGTTATAGAGGCACAACAGGCACCCTTGAGTGCACAGAGTGTTGCTGCTTCCAGAGTTTGAGTTAACGTGATGACAGTACTGTCAGGTTCCGAGATAGACTCTATGTACCAACTGAGGAGTCTGTCAGAGAGCAGTGTTGTAGAAGGCACATGGGTCTCGGTACTCGATTCTTACAAGGTCAAACAAGATATACCACAAGCTGAGACGACAGTTTTGGTGGCCCGGAATGAAGAGAGATATAGAAGATTTTGTTGCCAGGTGTTTGGTCTGTCAGCAAGTGAAGGTCGAGCACCAGCGTCCAAGAGGGCTTGTTCAGCCGCTAGAGATTCCTATGTGGAAGTTGGACCATGTGACAACAGATTTTGTGTGTGGACTGCCGAGGACTTCAGAAGGATATGGTAGTATTTGGGTGCTAGTTGACATATTGACGAAGACTGCCAGATTCTTGCCCATTAGAGCTGACTGGGGAGTGATTAGGTTGGCCAGGCTTTATGTGGAGCGGATTGTTCCTTTACACGGGGTGTCAATCTCTATTGTGTCAAATAGAGATCCTCGCTTCACTTCTGGGTTCTGGCATAGTTTCCAAAGAGCTTTGGGGACAGAGCTGGCGTTTAGCTCTGCCTACCACCCACATCAGACAGACAGTCGAAGCGGACTATCCAGACTTTGGAGGACATGCTATGAGCTTGTTGTTTAGAGTGGCAGGGATCGTGGGCAGCTCACTTGTCGTTAGTTGAGTTTGCATATAATAATAGTTATCATTCCAGCATCGGCATGGCACCCTATGAGGCTATGTATGGTCAACCGTGTCATACTCCTCTTGACTGGTTTGAGGTTGGTGAGTGTGTTGTCACCGAGCCAAGCTGGTTCAACAGTCTATAGAGGTAGTACATATTGTCAAGCAGAGTCTTCAGACCGCTCAAATTCGGCAGAAGAGCTATGCAGACCAGTGTAGGCGACCGCTTGAGTTTCAGGTAGGGGACCAGGTGTTTGTCAGAGTGTCCTCTATGAAAGGGTGATGAGGTTTGGTAGGCGTGGGAAATTGAGTCCCCTCTATATCGGACCCTTCACCATCACCGAGTGTGTTGGAGGTTTTGCGTACAGTTACATTGCCTCCAGAATTGGTAGCGGTCCACAATGTGTTTCATGTGCCGATATTGTAACAATTCCTTTCAAATGAGTTGTACATTCTCCCAAGTACAGAGTGGATTGAGGTGACACCAGTGTTGACAGTGCCAGAGTTACGTTGTACTTGAGGATCGCTCAGCTCAAAGGTTGAGAAACAAAGTGATTCTCTAGTTCGTGTGGCTTAGTAGCAGCATTCAGGAGGTGAGTCAACCTAGGAACGGGAGGGCGAGATGCGTGAGCAATTTCCATACCTCTTTGGTGAGTTCTCTTCCCCTTGTTTTTGCTTGAATTTCGGGGGCAAAATTCTTTTAAGGGGGGAGGTTGTAAGGCCATGGGCCTTATTGGACCCTTAATGGGCCTTTTCTGGAAAAAAGGCTGGCTGACGTCAAGGGTGTTTGATGTCAAGATGGTGTTGACGGCAGCATAGTGTGTCGTCACTTGGTCTTGACGGCAATCGATGTTGCCGTTTACCCCGATTTTGGAAGTTTTCAAGTGTTGAACTTGACGGCATCGATGTTGATGTCAAGTTCATGGCAGTGCAGTTGACGGCAACACATGTTGACATCAACTGTCATCGAGCTTGTTTTAATAAGGCAACCCGAGGCCCCCTTCTTCCACCTTTTCTCCTCTTTTCACCCACCACCCTCACCTCCTTCTTCCCCCACTACTTCTGACGATCGATGGGAGCTCGTGGGGAGATCGCAATGCTCGTGGTGGCTTCAGATCGGGTAAGAAGATGGCAGATTTGGGAGATTTATCTCGCGGGGTGTGTGGTTATTGGCGAAGATTTGTGGTTTTCTTGAGGGTTGTTGGCAGTTTGAGGTAGGGATCCTACCCCTGAACCCTCCTTGGCTTTGTTGTGAGCATGAAATGCATGTGATTTGTGTGTAAATCAAGGTTTTGGGGAGGGTTTCTCCATGCCAGGTTTTTCAGGGTGTAATTTCCGATCCAAGCGTTGGATCATTGTTTTCTTGCTTTATACTGGTGTAGTCTGATGAGGGGAAGCGTTTCCCATCATCAGATTGTAAGTTTTTTGGGCTGGATCGCCCTTGGGAGGGGCCTAGGGCCGTATCAGCTATTGAAAGCTGAAGAACTTGACGTCAAGGGTGGATGATGTCAAGATCTTCAGAAGGAACTTGATGGCAACATACCTTGTTACCAAGGCGAGGTTAATGGCAAGACGTGTTGTCGTCTACCTAAGTAGACAGCAAGTGTTGTGTTGTTTACCTGGGGTTAACGGCAATCGGGGTTGCCGTCAACCTCACAGGTATGTCTCAACAGTATCAGCCCCTTTCTGTGTGTGAGGCATGGACACACGGTGTCTACCTCCTGGCACGGTGTGCCATACGTTGAGAGCGTCTCTGTCTCTGCGTGTGTTGTGTTGTGCTGTGTTATGTTTCTCTCAGGCGTTGAGCTGGGCTCTATCTGGATGACTAGCGTTGATCTATTCCATTGGTGACTATGGGCGTCGAGTGCGACTCCGTCCAGTGCATACCCCTTGTGGTGTTACGAGCCAGTTTCTGTGGGCCCCTTCTCCACTATTTGAGTTCGATTAAATCGGTCAAGGACCAAACGCGAGGAGAGCGTCTGAGTGTGCACACGTGGCTAGGGTTTGAGGACTCTGTGGTGTTGAGGCACCAAGCCATAGGCCCTAGCTGGTCCTACTTTCTTATGTGAGTGTGTTGTGACTGCTGTTGTATTTTGTTATGTTCTATTGAGCCTGCGAGATTCCAGTTTTCTGATGCGCTCCTGTGAGGAGTTGGGCATCACGCTACTGGTTCTTGCGTGTTAATGCAGTGTTACTTTACTGTGGTTTACTTTCCTACACTTCTTTTAGTAATGTTTACAGGTGGGGGTTAGTGTCCCTACTGGGTCTCTTCTTGAGACTCACTCCCTTCCTTTTCAAGTGGTTTGTCGTCGGTTCTGGGTGCTGAGGAGCCGAGTCACTCCAGTGCTGGTCCTGCTTAGCTGCTGAGAGTGGTACTTTGTGTACATACTTGCTATACTCTTTAGTTTTGTTGGATCTGCTCTGAGTTGTACCATTTGTTATATTTATAGTGGTTTGTTTTTAGTTCTTGTGGTTTGTACATTTGCTTATATGTTCTCCTCAAGCACTTTCTCTTAATCCTTCTGAGCTTCGGCTCATGAGTGGTGGTTCAGGGTTCGGGTTACTAGCAGGTAACTGGTAATTCGGATTCTTGGTCATTACACCACTACCACAGCATATGCCTGGGCGCAAAGTTATTCATGTTCTAGTCCTAAAGTCTGAAATTCGTCCCAAAGTAGGTATTCTCTCAAGTAAAATCTAATTAAATCTCTCCATTTGATGTCAGAACATGTTCTCTCTATTTTCCGCAATTACTATCTTGCCATCTAAGAGTATTTTGTATCTAAGTGCATGAACATGATTGTACCTGACTCTTTGTTCTTACTTTCAATCCATGTTTACATGTCAGTCTCATGTTTTTTGCATGTTTAGGAGCGTGTTAGCTTCATTTTAAAATTAATTTCACAATTTTTCATGCATATTAAGTGTTTTAATGTGTTAGTGTCAACTCGGAATCATTGCATGGTGAATGCGAGGATGATAGAGCCCGCCATCAGAAACACGGGAGATTAGCTTATAGAGAGATTTAAATAAATTTTGTTTGAGAGAATTTCTACCCTTGGATGAATTTGTAAACTAGGGCAAAACGGGATGACTAGTTGAAGAACACTGTGCTCCTCTTCTCCATGAATTTCTCCTCCTATAGTCTTCCATTCACGTCCTAAGAGTCTCCAAGCAGCAATATGGTCGGCCATGAGGGGATTTGGGATGTATTATAAGATTTGACTTTTATTTCCTATACAACTCTAACTCCTTTTAATTACAAATTTTTCATATTTATCTCTATCTCTTTAGCTAGCCTTCCAAACTCCAATTAGAGTTGAATTGGGTTGGAAACTTGCTTTCCAAATTAGGATAGTCTTAGTATGAATTTTAATCATTATCTAATATATGTAAGCTAATTTAGCTCAATTTATCTAAAGAGATGATAGACATTACGAATTAAATTGTAATATCGTATTATTATATTTTTTGCTTAATTTTGGCCCAATAATTTTACTATGGACCATTATTTAAGCCCATTAACTTTTTTCCCCTTATTGGATTTTATTTTAATCATTTATTCTTTTGGAGGTTTAATTTAGTTATTTTATTTATTTATTTTCTAATAATACCCGATAATAAACTTTAACAATTTCTTCCCCCCATTATTTTCCCCTTTCTGCATTTCTTTATATTTGATACATTGTCTGCAGAATTATACATTTCTTTGTACTCAAAAAGTTGGTTAGATCGATGTCCAGTATGTTTTCCTCTCAATGAATTGATCGATATTCAGAAGCCTCTGATCTGAAGAGTGAGTTCAGTAATTAGCCCATTCACCAGGAGCAGATGGAGGAAGAGGAGATTGAAAAAGAAAAAGGATAATAGTTTTGCATGGATTTTTAGTCAGGGTTTGTTGTTCATAAAAGTTATTCTAATTTTATTATGCTTTTAGATGCAATTTTAAACTCAATTATTCGTTATGTATTCATTCATATCTTTCAGTCATATTAAAAGATGGAAGACATTTGTTTAGTTCTATGACACATAGGACTTGCCTCCGATCAGGGTAGCTAGTACTAGTTAGAGCCTCCAAAGAGAACCTGCAAAAATTTTTGTTGGATGCCCATCACAGTTTATTTGATTTTGCATCCAGAGTAGGGGTGTTAACTAGACCGGGTCAGCTTGAAGGCCCAGTGGCCCAGCATGGTTTTACACAGAATTGAGTTGGATATTTTAACCTCTTTTGAATTTTGAGCTCGGCCGGCCCGGCCCAGAGTAAGATTGGGTCGGTCCCGAGTTTGACTCGGCCCAGTTTCGTTTTTTAAAAAAAAAATAAACGACACGGCGATAATTCTAATATTCTAAAATTTTAGATTGAAATTATGTTGTGGAACTATATTTAATGACTTAATATTTATTTCATATTTGGTACAACTAGAAATAAGTTTATCTAGTATTTATTTTATGTTGTTTTTATTCAATGAACAGATTAGAAATAAGTTTATCTAGATTAGTCTAATGTTTAGATTATTCTAAAAATTGGATCTCGCTCCGGACCAGGCCGAACTCGGGTCAGTCGATTAGAGATTGGGCTGGACCCGGACCAGTTCAGGCCCGGCCTATTACCACCCCTAATCCAGAATAGTTTATTATTGATATAATTTCTTTAGCACAATTTTGTATTAATGATGGCCTATAATGCATAGGGTTCTAATGCATACATTTGATTTTATGTATGGAATGGATGTTTGGACATCAATGATCATCAACCCAATTAAGAGTTCTTAAATTATTTGGTTTAATCTATCAACTATCATTTTGACTAGATTTTTTATATACTTCTTGCTATAACCAGTATAGATTAGGTATTTCATTGATTTTTTTATTTTTTTACTATATTTAAGAAATTTTGGTTTAATCTATTGAACTATCATATTTTACCAGATTTTATGTGTATTCTTATTAAACCAGCACACACTTTGAGTATTTCATTGATTTTTTAAGATTTTTACTATATTAAGAAAGTTTGGTTTAATCAATCATATTTAACCAAATTTTCTTTACTATATCCAGCACAAGTTGAGTAGTTCATTATTTTTTTATATTTTTACTATATTTATTTAATCCGTCAAATCATCATGTTTAACCAATTTCCTTGCTATAACCAGAACAGGTTGTTTTTATATTTTCTTTTTTACTATATTTAAGAAAGTATATAACATAACATGATCTGGATCTACACGTGGTTTTTAGTTCTTTTTTAACTATATTTAAGAGTATACAACATAATAGGATCCATATCAAATTAAATTTGGATCTCAATCCGATTTCGATCTGAAAATGCGCCTTAAATCTAAATCCAAGTCGGATTCGGATCTTCTTGATTCGGATCCGGGTTTAAATCTTCAAAGATCAGACCCAAATCTGACCAGTTTATAAGACAAGACGAATGAGAAATGACAAATGAAAGATAACATCCAAAATTCACCAAATCAAAACGATTAATATAGTATAGAAACAAGAATAGAAACATACTAACATGTACTGATAATACTAAGTCAAATGGTGGATTGAATATCTATCGCAAATCTATAAAGAGGGGAAATGGGTGAGGCACATATGAGTGGTATGGGTGTGAGAGATGGGAGAAACAGAGGTGGAATAGAAGGGGAGGGCAAGCGAGATGGGGCTGAGGTGGCAGGAGGTGGGCGGAGGACAACAACAAAAGGGCATTGAGGAGATGGGGGTAATGGAGCAATAGGAGGGCATAGGAATGGCCAATGACAAGTGCTGGGAGATGAAAGGAGGAGGGAGGACGGGCACGACATTGGGGGGGGGGGGGCCCACCCCTTTAGAAGAAACCTAGAGAAGAGGAATAATGGGAACGTCGTCATTGACAAGATCTTCAAAGGTTCGGCCACTTGAGAGAGAAAAGTCGTCTCCGAAGATGATGAACAATTCTCTGATGGAGATGAGACAGTGCGCAAATCAGCTCAATTTTACTGTAGTGAGAGACGTCTAATCTCATCAATTACATTGCATTGGCATCCGTGTTGGAATGCCCTTTATTTTGCTTGGCTGATTGTTTAGACCCATGCAACATAACTAACTCATGAATGTTTTTTTTAATATATATATATACTAAAAAAATATTCTTACAAGAAAAAAAAGGTAAATCGTAATTTTAAATTAGTATTATTTAAAATATCATTCTTAGCTATCAAGAGAAAGAGAGAGAGAGAGAAGGGTGTGTGTGTGTGAGGAGAGAGAGAGAGAGATAAAGAAAGAGAGTGAGGGGGTGTAGAAACCACTCGAGCCACAGAGAGAGAGAGAATGCGGGAGGGGAAGGGGGAGGGAGCGCACATGCGTGAATGCATAAGCACACGCGCGCACACATGTGCATAGCATGCAGGCACTCTCTCCTCTCTCTCTCTCTCCACAACCACACACACACAACGACCGACTCCCTCTCCAACCGTGGCCCCACTTCACCCATGCAAGATCTCTCTCTCTCTCTCCTCCCCTCTCTTTTTTTGGACAGGGAAGAAGGTAACTTCATTCACACAAGAAACCAGTACATCCAGAGAGAAACCCTACAATGGCTGACAGGGAGCCATGCTTCGCTCCATACCAGGAGCTACCAACCAGGGCAGACAAGGCATGGCAGCGGCCATGACAGGCAAAGGGACCAGAGGTCCTTACACAGCGGTTAACCCCAAATATTCAAAGAGAAACACCGTCGCACAAAGCGTCGTAAGCAGGCAGAGATCATTGCTGAAGACTTCACGGCGGGGTGAACTGCTCCCTCGAACCTAATACGGGGGAGAGCTCGACGGGAGGGTGAACAGAGACACCAGCCGAGACAAGAGCAGGGCGGTGGAGACCAGGCGAGCCACAGTAACAGCCATCGGAGATACAACTTGGGACTTGAAACAGATGCCGATTTCAACGGAGATGAACGAACGTGATCCACCCTAAGGGGAGCAAAGAGGCAAACAAAATAACACCAACCAAACGACCTACCAAGAAGCCGCAGTCGGACCTCCAGTCGCACCATCGGGTTGACTGGAACAGATCCTCCGACGAAAGGGAGAACCCTAAATCGCCGGAGACAAAACCTCCTTCGACGAAGGAGACAGCAAAAGGTGCCACCATAAGGGAGGCGGAGGGGCATCACATCCCGGGACGGAGGCAGAGCCGGAGGGGGGCGGGGGCAGAAGCCTCTACCCCTCCGAAGGAACCTTCGGCACTGAGACCTGCGGGCGACGGAGCCGGAGAAAACACCTCCCACAGAGGCGGGACCCCAGCCGCCGCGACGGGGCGGGGGAAGACGCCACCCGAGCAGGACACTCGCAGAGCCGAAAGCAGGACTGGGACGAAGAAACCCAGCAGGGAGACAAAAGGAACTGGGCAAGCTCCCCAAAATCGCAGAGCTTCTCTCTCTAGAGAAGTCTAGAGAGAGAAGCTTTCAACATACCGGGTGAGCGAGGGATATGAGATCACGCTCCTCTCTCCTCCCCTCTCGAACACCCATTTGAGATCACCATCGAATCTGTCCTACTTGTATAGCAATGAAATTGAGAGCTTTTAATTAAAGAAATATCTCACCGCACACATTTAAGTGTGTCGTGTGGAGGAAGGACCCCTCTGGTGCACACTCTAATCGGGGTGTGCATTAAAAAGAACTCTTTAATTAAACAGTAAATGAGACATTTTACAATGTGTTAGATTTTAACCATGATCAGATGTTGATGGTAAATACGTAACGTTTTACTTCCAAGAGTGGTATTTAAACAATATCAATTTATGGCAATTTGCCATTCTTCTTGTAAGAATAGTTTATAAGTAAAAAATCTCTCTTTTTTACCATGAAATTACTTTTGCGACAAAAAGTATGCATTTATCATTTTTTAATAAATATTATTTGAAATTTTACTGTTACAAGTGAAATGTTGTTAATTTTTCTTCAACGTTACTAGTTGCTACTAGATATCCATTTGACTATGGTTAAGTGTAACTTATGTTGAAAATTAAAATTAAACATCAAAAACTTTGCCTCCTATTGAGACATATAATATATATATATATGGAGAGAGAGGGAGAGAGTTGACTTCCTCTGGAAATGTGCCAGGCCACACAAGAACCAATCTACGTTTTGTGCCTCTTCTATTTCCATTTTCATAGGAAGTCCAAAAGGCCTTTAAAAATTCCCCCAAACATTAAGAAAAAAAAGGATCCTTTAACGATGGGCTTTTCTACTTGAAACTGAAATCGGTAAAGCGTTTACTAAGCAGATAGATCGTAAGGAACTTTACTATGAGAAATATTTATTAAAATTTTTAAATATATTTATAATATACTTTTCTATCTGTCAATATATTTATGATATATTGCACCCATCCAATAAGAGATCAAAATACACTTTGAAAAACATTCAAGTACAATAAATATCTCTCTTTGACCAGACTAGAACACACTATTCTTCTTCCTTCTCATCAATCTCATTGCATAGTTCTCAGTGGGGACTTTGCTCCTCCTCTGTCATGAGGTGTGGACACTGGAAACAGGGGAGGATTCAATACTGCTCAATCTCATGCTCCTTCAAGCCCTCTCCTTCAAGGACAAGCATCTGTTCATCAACAGGGTGGCTAAATATTTCTCAACCTCTTCTTCTGATCTCCAGAATCGTACTACAGTACCAAACTTGATTCTATGATCCGTCTTGCAG